>CACRXK020004636.1:0-30885 GCA_902702795.2 Paramuricea clavata | reverse complement strand
AACATATGTTGCAATTACAAGGTTTAAAATATCACAGGGAGTTGCTTTAAGTAGGCGTACGAGATATTTCGAAATATTGACAATTAAAATAAGCGAGAGAATAAACTAGACACTTGTACCTCGAATATTTAGAAATATAGAACTGTATTTAGTGGAATCCTCCTCAGTGAGATAAATACACGATTATGAAACAAGATTAGAGACGGTATTTAAAATGTCATGTGAGTACTTTGAGATGTAAACAGCGATCACTCAAGAAGACGGTTAGTGCTCTAAGCAAGTTTATACAAATATACACCTAGTGAGAATAATAGTCCGATGGTATAGAAAGACATATGGGAATGACATACCTTTATAAACAATACTGGAATCACAGCAAACAATACATGAAGGAATTTCATGGTTGAAAATATGTAGAGGTTTACACTGCTATATGTTGTGTAGCACCAGGTGTAGTAGTTATTATATCCGCAATATACAATGGCTCACTGCCAGTGAACATACGAAAGAGTCAAACTGCTCAGAGAGACGAGCGACAGAGCTTTCTACACGCTGAAAGGCGATCAAGGTCGATCCTTAAAGCGCCTGTTTATGAGATTTACGGCGGCAACTGGCGAGTGAGAGGATTTGAAAATGAATTATTGGTTTCATGTTACGACATAAGATCTTGGTCAGACCATGTTTGGAAAGAAATATTTATCTCAGAAATGTCGCAGACAATTGGAATGAAAACAAATTTATGACATAGTCTTAATGTTGTTTTCTTCTGGAAAAATTGTGCGTTAGAAAAATAGGGGGAAATTTAAATGACAAACAGTGCGATGGCAAAATATACTAAGTCTCAACATGTGGCTACAAGTTCAAAGTGCAAATGACCTGTTTTGAAAATCTACCCACAAAACAATGATAGGCTAATATCGACAGGCTGGTTGGCACTATTAAAGTTTCTGTGATCGCGGAGGTTTTCTAAGTTTTGAAGGATTTGTAAGAAAGTTTTGAGGGAACTGACTGATCACTGTTAAACAGTGGCATGGTGGCAGGGGGCACGCTATTGCTTTAATTCTTGGGGGGGGGCGCAACAATGAAAACGGGGCGCCGAATTTTGAAAGTGGGTGTGAAAATTGTAAATGTATTCAGATAACTAGATCAGTAGAGAATAGAATTGGGATTAGATTAATCGCTTGAAGTACTACTACTAAATTCTAACCAAATTTCAAATTTCGACACGTTATAATGCCGTTTCCTGACCATCAGATTTCTGTCAAGTCTTCCCCCAAAGTCAAGGAAATGGGATTTCAGAGACTCTAAATTCAATGGGGGCATGCCCCCGGACCCCCCTAGACAAACCTTGAACCTACGGCGCCCGGCACGTGCCTTCAGCCCTCGTGTATCAAGCGTAACATTATAGGGGCGCATATTGGTTGACAGCCCACTGCCCCCCCAGAAAAATAGTACCCAGCACGCCACTGCTGTTAAATACCAATCAATTCCCTCAAACATTTCTTACAAATCCTTCAAAACTTAGAATTTACCTATGCAAAATTCCTACTGTGATCACGGACTAACTTTGATAGGATAAACCCAGGCTTAAACGAGTTTAAGATAGGCTTGGGCGGTTTTGCTTAAAATCAAAACGGAAAATCCGTCTGATTCTAAACAGGAAAACCGGTTTTTCCCTTTACTTTTGTACTTCAACTGAATGAAGAGAAATTGTGGTATTTTTTAGACATAAGCAAACGAACAGTACATGACAAAACGCAAAATTGTGCAAAGGTAACCTAAAACGACTTCAGTTTTAAACTAAAAGGGTCAAGAACGCATTTGAAAACTTATACCTCTTTAGTTCTTACCGACTTTACGGAAAAGAATAGAATTTGTATCTAGAATTAGTGTCATGTTTTGAGAATAAAGATCGAGTTTCAGGCGATGACAGTAAACAATTACGTAATGACGGTTTTCCGGTTTTTGTAAAAGCTAAACCGAAAAAACCGGTTTGAAAATAAAACCGAAAAAACCCGTAAAACCGGTAAACCGCCCAAACCTACACACGTAAAAATCTCACAACTTGTCAACAAGATGTGTTCGCAACAGGCTTGTAGCAAGCTTGTCAACAAGTTGTAACAATATTGTTGTTTTATCAAGTTGCTACAAGGTTGTCACTCACAACTTGTTGACAAATTGTTGAATTGCAGGACGATAACAAGTTGTTGGAACAACTTGTAACAAGTCTATTGAGCTCAATAACCTTGTAGCAGGTTCTCAACAAACCGTTGACAATTTGTCAACAAGCTGGGAACAAGCGGTGCGAACACATCCTGTTGACAAGTTGTTGGAACAGCATTGCTACAAGTCTGCTGCAGGTTTGTTACAACTTGTGCATTTTTACGTGTGTAGGTTAAGATCAAAACACCTTATCACTTTTCAATACAAGGTTTGTTGTTAAATTTAACTCAAACAATGCAATTATAGACTCTCTGAAAGAAATCGAACCTACGGCCCTGCGATTCCGATGCAGCGCTCTAACCAACTGGACTACAGAGGTCAGTTGTCGAGCTCTAACCACAAGTTCTTGTACTAAGATGATGTCAAGTATAAATAAATCCTGGTAGTAACTACGTTTGCCCAGAGTTTCCATTTGTGGTCGCTATTTCATTGACTGAAGGTGAGACATCATCATTTGTCCTGCCTAGAGGCGCCACTCTACTGTCTGCCCGTCGTGACGACATGAGGGTCTGGGGCGAACATAAGATCTTACGGAATGATTCTCGGAATTGCCTATACCTCAGACTGTACACGACTGGATTACAAAATGAATTACAGAATGCGAGCCACGTGACTGCTGATATGACGTCATGAGGAATCGTTCCAGTCCCTTTGGACGAGGCGTATGTGCCGAGAAGGAAGAATGGGGTGTAGCAAAGAAGAAATGCTCCGATGACGAGAGCGAATGTTTTGATCGATTTCACTTCTTGTTTCAGGACAAATCTTACGCGTTTCGATGTTTGTGGATTATTTCCTTGCATATTGAGTTGTATATCAACAATACGCCTCGCATGCTGACGAACGACTTTGAATAAATATATATAGACATAAAATAACACTGAAAATGGTAGAATGACGAAGATTAAAACCAGCAGAAAACTTGAAGAAGGATTGTGGTGTTGTGAGGAGTTTTTTAAACAACCAAATACTGCAGACCTGAAGTCAAAGTCAGCATATGGTAGATTCACCACTACAGATGGTACCAGCCAGATAAGTACCACCAACACCAACACAGTACGTTTTGACATCAACTCTCGATGTTTGAATGGTTTTTTTATCGACATATATCTATCAACACTTAGTAAACACAGGTGTAGTATTGATATAAAACACAGCGTCAAAGCGAGGCTTGACACAACAGTACACATTGTACCACTGAATTGCCATTCACCATACCACACCATAGTACTATTGAAGGCCATTGAAAGCACCATGAGCAAGTCACTAACGGCCAAACTAAGTAACATCATATTGGTTCGTGTTTGAAGATTTTCATAAATTAGCACGGCAAAACAGACGAGAAGGTTCCCGAGGGTTGTTAAAAACATGATTAATACACATATAGCAAGATGAAGATATACCATGCCCTCTTTTCTGCCTTCCTCGCTTTGTGTCGAGTTACTCCAACTTCTATTGAGAGGAACCATGTCCGTTATTTAATATTGAGATTTCTGCAGCTCGATTTAATATGGAAATTTCTCAGTTAAACTGTTTTCGATTTAAACGCGTGGTCTGCTTTGAAAAAAGAATGTTTATATTCTCAAACACACAAGTGTCTCTGACCTTTCAGAGAATTCAGGCAAATTTCATTCAGTCTCAGCAGGAATAACACAAGATGAATTAAACCCAGTGCAAGAATACGTTTTCTTCTTAATTGACGTTTCAATCTTCACTTCTTCACTTACTGTTTTTGCACCTATACTGTTGTTGTAACGGCAAAAATAATATTTTGAAGCTATAAAGCTGTTAAAGATTGCTTTATTTGTTTTTCACGTAGTTAAGGATGTTTTTGAGATAGACAATTTCCGAGTTTTGATGACGCAGAGCTGTGTAAACCTTCCGTTGACCTGATGACAATCTTCAGATTTGAATGAAACGAAGGATGTTTATGGATCCCCCAGATAACGCTCTTCCAAAAATTCTGATTTTAATCAATACTCTTCGGTTAGAAAAATCCTTGATTGTTTTGTGTAGCTATATCAAAATATTTTTGTCATTTGTCCTAAATATTCTTCGTATTCCTTTGACGTTTCCACTAAGCCCGTCCTTCCGATAAATGGTAAATATACGAAGCGATAATTAAAAGTCCACACAAACTGCAGTTGTTCAACTGTGAGTTTTTTCTCTCTAAAAAATCCTACACCAAAGGCAAGTTAAAACAGTTTTGACTTTACTGAATCCGTCTGAGCATTCAAGCATGGCGTCAAATAAAAAGCATTTCATAGATGAAACAGTATAACTTTCCCCTGCGTCGTCTGTCCGTGTTGTTTTAAACACAAGTAATATTCACATAAGATTCTTCAAAAGGAATTGCAGATGTATTTTAATAGTCCAGACACACTTCAGTCGAGTGTGGCACAAAGGTTCCAAACGGCTCTGTTCGTCTTCTTTCAACAAGTATTTCTATAGCAGAAACACTTCAGGCGACACTGATATAAACACAGGATGAACCTTCCAAGAAACACTTTGAAAGAATTTCGCTCTTGACACACAAGCAAAGTTTAACACATCATATTTTATATCAAGTGATGAGAATCAAGAAGACACGAAAAAAAAGTTTACTTGTAATTGTAACAAACAAGGTATACAAACAAGCTTGAGTTGAAAGAAGCTTCTAGCAAAATCCCGCACGCACCTGGGTAGCTTTGTAAACCACAATTTTTGTTTGATTTATATTTCATACACTTAACTCTTGAGACAACATCGCAAAAAACACTTCAGGCAATCTAGAATTCCTGATTTTGCAGCCTTATATATCAATTTATACAATTATGAGCATAATTCCCAATACCTGCTCACGTTTTTTAAGTTATATTTGATATATATGAACATGAAGTTAATTTCCTACCGCAGTTGGTGGTAGAGCAGGTGCTTCTCATTTAATTTGGAGTTGTCTTCAACGACTGCTTGACAACATAGCTTGCTTTTTATCGTACGTGCGTGCACACATGGAAGTTTCTTATCAAATACTGAAATGAACAAAAGGATAGCATTTAGTTTTGTGTAGGATTTACAGTGTTGAGGTATAATAGTAATTAATTATATTAAACTTAGAAAAACGTGGAAAGCAGCCTTCAGGAAGACTTTATAATCGTGTGTGTTTTAAAAACATGATGATTAGTAATTCATTCTATCTTGTAGGACCTCACATGCAGAACACGTTTGCTACAAAGTAATCTTATATTGAAAACATAGGGACAAAGCACAGAAATTTAAATAAGCAAATATAATAAAAAGATACAATCTATATGTATTGACTATTATATCTTGACGGAACGTATGAATATTAACACGGCGTATTAGTGTTTTGAGAACAGCTGCGCACAAAGCAGAAGCAGCTATCTTGATAACAATCAGTGTACTATAGCTTCAATAGACCCCCAGATCGTAAATAAAGAAATTTCATCGTCTCCTCCGCAATGCGGGCAAACAATCCAAGCAACCCAGGTGACCTACAAGATCTCAGTAGTTATTCGAAAATACTACAAAGCACACAAACAAATTGTTTTACTTTCATGTGGATTTGGTATACGCAGAATGCAGATTATTAACGTGTGTAGCTTAAATCATTTGACAAGAAGCCTTAAATCATGTGACAAGAAGCCTCAAATCATGTGACAAGAAGCCTCAAATCATGTGACAAGAAGCCTCAAATCATGTGACAAGAAACCTCAAATCATGTGACAAGAAGCCTCAAATCATGTGACAAGAAACCTCAAATCATGTGACAAGAAGCCTTAGATCATGTGACAAGAAGCCTCAAATCATGTGATAAGAAGCCTCAAATCATGTGACAAGAAACCTCAAATCACGTGGCAAGAGTCTTAAATCATGTGACAAGTAGGTTCAAATCACGTGACAAGTAAGTTCAAATAATTTGCAGCGACATGTGTTCACATACAGATAATCACAGCAAAGACGCCGAAGTTTTCTTTGAACAGTGGCGAGCTAAGCAAGCGACGTCAATACGGACGTCACCCGAAAATTGCTCTAATTAATTTTGGCGGCATTTTCATCATAGCGCGCTCGTGTAAGGAAGTTTATAAAAAACTTTAAAAATCTTATGTTTTGTCATGTGTTGAAGATTACCATAAACACAGTTTTTAATCCAGTCCCACTCGGCAATCTGACATCCCTGTTGACAAAAACATCGCTTTCTTAATAGGATGCCGGCGTTTCACGGAATATTTTAATTAAAGAGAATGATGCTGAGCCGGGATAATATAAGTAATCAATATTGATTAGCCTTATGTACATTTAATAACATTACCAGATTAACAATGATTGATACAATATAATGCGACTGGTAATAACAGCAGCTAAATTATGAATACAAAGTGAAACGGCGACCATTCTGTGTAATACGAAGATTGTGTCGTATCTTAATTATCGTGAGACGCCATACTGGCGACAATTAGACTATGTTGACTTTAAATGTTTTCAATGAAACAATATACTACCTAACATCCTCCTTTATTATGGGTGAATATCAGAATTTGAGGCACCTCACTTGATAGAACTAATTGTTGAAGGATTTCGTAGATGAAAATTTTTAGTGGAACTTTTATAAAACCATGAATAATTCACGAGGAAAAAACGAAGAAAATGACACGGTGGTTTTATATGTGATAAAAAATCATGTTCATTTACATAAACATTTAAGGTGACAGAACACCTTTGAGTGTTAATTTTGCCTAAAATTTTTTTATTGGTTTCCATGAAAGCATTAGACTAGTTCTACTACCTGACCAAGTTTGAACGAAAAATGTTGAAAACTCGCAGATTTATTTAATAAAATACATTTCGCTGCAATAAGAAAAACATTGAAAATGTAATATTCAAATTCAATTTTCTCACGAAGAATTTTACGGTAATTACTGATTTTCAAACGAGTTGTGCTCCTGCGGGTTTTAACCAATTTTTCTCAAATGTTCACAGGACATAGCTAAAGACGTCAGTTTCAAAATTGTGTTCGGCTTTTTTTTAATTTTGGATATTTTAATAATAAAGAGCAATTCACTCAAACAATTCAGAAATATATTGCAGTCGTCAAAGAAATCGCCATATCAGCGGAATGACGAAATAAACAAAAATTTCCGAACACAATTTTTTAGAACAACTATTTTACTGTATAAAAATGATATTTTCATAAATATATCTTAAAACCAGCAGGAACATAACTCAAAAGCGTAAAGGTACCGCGACTTAAGATTTTCCTGAATAATTCTTACATTATTTTATTGTTTGTCAATTTTACAACTTTATCATATTTTGCATGCACTGGCTAACATTTGGTGAAAATTTGATGAAAATTGGACTGATTTTGAGCGCGCAGTAGCGATTTTCCGCAAAACGCCAAAAAGGGTGTCCTGTAACCTTAACATGGTATGTTACTACCATTCTTTACTGTTTACGACCTTCGTAGATTTTGGATGACAATGGCCGCCATCTTGACTTGATTTTTCTCATATAATAACTGAAGTTCCTAGTCCAGATTTCTATATAGCTCTCCGTCTCTCCATGTTAATTCAGCTGTTATATTCAAGGCTGAATTGCAAGAAATTTGTTTGAATAGGAAATGAGATGAATATTGAAAACATGAAATTTATGTTTCGCTTAATGTTCATGGACAGTTAGAGACGATTAATTACAAGATGGCACCAAATATCTTAATTATTACTTATGAAATCCTCGTTTTAATTATATGGTCTTCACTGTATGTCAAATACATGTGATATTAATGATTCCTCGTATTACTTATATGGGCAGTAAAACTTGCAAAGACAATATGAACAAGCTTTCGTTGGTAGAGATGCAACTATAACTGAAAAATATAAGGAGAAATTTGAAATTCTTCTTAGATTTTCAGGTAATTGCATTCCTACCATTGAACTATAAATAAACTGGAAGGCTAACTGCTATGATGAAGGCCTATGATTTGATGAAGCCAAAATAGTTTTTCTGAGTTATGAGCAGAAATACTTGACCCCAAACGTCGGGCAATATATCAAATTGAAGCTATTGAAAATTGCTATTCGGTGTGGAAATTTCAAGACTTCAGCGAAAAGAAAAATATTTAAAAAATACAAAAACAACTGCAAAACGGCAAATTATCGGTAATTATGTTTGTAGTTTTTCAATATTTCCCTTTTAGCTAAAGTCTTGAAATTTCTACACCAAATAGCGTTTTTCAATAGCTTCAATTTGATATATAGCCCAACGTTCAGTGTTGAGTATTTCTGCTCATAACTCAGAAAAACTAAAATGCACTGGCTTCAATTCCCCCCCCCCCCTGAGTTAGCCTTCCAGTTTATTTATAGTTCAATGATTCCTACCAACGAAAGCTTGTTCATATCAATGGCACTACCATAGATATCTTATATACACTAGGTAGTGCATCTAATTATTCTGCAATACAAAAATTGAAGCCGTGATTGCAGACTCAGGATATTCCCATGAAATGAGAAGACTCGTATGTTTTCTATTTCTTAAACAGGGAACGTAAACATTAAGGTCAATCTATTCCAAATACATTTTCAAACTATTCAAATGATGAAAGTTATTGTTGTTTTTCAAGCGTTTATTAGCGAATGGGAAACTTCAACATGGCCGCCATCTATTCAAATGGGGGTAACCGCTGGAATATTCTTGGCTTCAATTTTACTAAGAGATGCGCTATCTAATGTATATAAGATATCTATGGGCACTATACCTAGACCATTGAACTATAAATAAACTGGAAGGCTAACTGCTATGAAGAAGGCCTATGATTTGATGAAGCCAAAATATTTTTTCTGAGTTATGAGCAGAAATACTTGAGCCCAAACGTTGGGCTATATATCAAATTGAAGCTATTGAAAATTGCTTTTCGGTGTGGAAATTTCAAGACTTCAGCGAAAAGAAAAATATTTAAAAAATACAAAAACAACTGCAAAACGGCAAATTTTCGGTAATTATGTTTGTAATTTTTCAATATTTCCCTTTTAGCTAAAGTCTTGAAATTTCTACACCAAATAGCGTTTTTCAATAGCTTCAATTTGATATATAGCCGAACGTTCAGTGTTGAGTATTTCCGCTCATAACTCAGAAAAACTAAAATACACTGGCTTCAATTTCCCCCCCTGAGTTAGCCTTCCAGTTTATTTATAGTTCAATGACCTAGACTGACACAGACAATTCAAGGGATAACATGCAAATCTTTCAACTAAACAGATATTTCAATATTTCATCAATTCTATATTGCCATTTAATAAATAAATGAAAGAAAATTACTTCCACTATGAATAAACTCAATAATCCATTGTAATTCCTGACACATATATATTATACTCCTTAATATATAATATTCTTGTAGACTAAATTATGCATGATTTCTTTCAATTATTACGTAATCACACATAGCTTTTAATTAACATTTATTACAACGGCACTTTTTATTAAACCTGAAACATTAATTGCTGTACACAACAGTCTATCTTCTATTTCGAAAATATTTTCAAATTTTCAAGTTAGTGTAAAAAATTTCGAAATGTGTGTTTTTCATTTAAGAAATGTTGCAAGCCATGACACAATACTTTGCAGACGGTATTGAGCACACAATATATTTATGTTTGCTTCATTTGTAAACTCACATCTGTCCAAGTGTGTGCAACAACCTGCAAAGTCATTCAATCTCATAAAATAAATGTGAAAGAACAACGTAGCAACGTTGTATGCCATTGTCCTACTGGAACTTTCTTTCCATAAAAATCTAATCTCGTATATTGCTTCCACACTTTATACTGCAAAGCTAAGAAAAGTCAATAAAGCAAGGGCTAATGCCATTTAAGATAGCGTCGGTGTAAAATAAACAACAGATAAAAATAATTAATTTCTGCGCTTGGCCCGACCGATATTTATAAAGTTAAGAATATCCATACCTATATATCAATTTCTGTGTGAAGGTTCTTCAATATTCTCAACTTAAAGAAAATGAGAACAGAATTTAAACGCTGTAATGGTCGCTCAATATAAATTTTAGTAAACTTGCTATCATACTAGTGGTAATGCGCCCTAATGCGCGCTACTTTGTCACTTCTGGTTTTACTCGTCATGCGCTAATAAGACTATCTAGCTATATATATGTTGTAAAAGGTAGTTGCATCAGAGATAGTTTTGGAGGCAGTCACATCCCTATAAATTCGAAGCTTTCATACATGTTTCTTAACCATTAAACTTGAATAAGCCCTATTTAGTTATTCAACTCGGTCGGGATTTATCATAAAAACCCATCAGATAAAAGACAAAAACAAAATTGAACTATCTTGCAAAGTAATTGCAACTCATTACGTTAAGCCACACTTTAAAGAAATAATAAATGTTAACTAAAATTAACCGAAAAATTATGAAAATATACAATCAGTTTGCAGTTGCGTTCTCTAAATTAAAAAACCCCCAGCAAGAACATTAAAAAAGGTGAATCAGTTGATAGTAATTCATTAGATATAAGCAAAACTACAGGGGATTAGGAAACATGGTTTAAGCAATGACTTAAAATACACTTTGAGACAACTCGAGGCAATCAACGTCAGAACGCGGAATAATTAGAAGGAACGTTAAGAGGAATTAGAACGTTCAATCGATCCTAACCACACAATATTGTTATATGGTTGAAGTATTTACATTGCATAAATCATTTGAGTTAATTATTCATATTTTGAAACAAAGTCAACGCGTTTCATAAAAAACCTGATTGGACAGTGGAACAGGTGAAAAAATAAAGTAAGTTTTCATCTGAAGATAACCAACTTTCATATCGCGCTATTTGTAAAAACACGATAACGAGAGCAAGAGATCTCGCAGTCAACATAGAAAGGAATTAGATTGCGAAGTAATTACTTCCTTGCAAATGAGGTTAGAGATATATATACATTCCCAAGTTGGACAGCAAATGTCAAACAACTGGATTAAAGAAAATCTATCAAACATGAATATAAATTTCATATCAGGATTTGGAGAGATCGAAGAATAAATATACTAGGAGGTGATTTCGTATTGTAGAACGATATTCCTTCTTCGGGCTGATGACGGACACTGCATAAGAAGAGCATCAAACAAGCGAATTTATGGAAATTGGTCAAACCTTACCAAAGTGGATCAGAGGATAGTGTAATTCACGTAGAAACTAAATATTTCACTGGCCGTTAGCATTACAGAACACAAAACTATCGAGAGGTCTTAGCAAACTTTTAGCTGAAACACCTCGCGAGCAAGGATCGGAGGAAGGAGAACGCATTTCATCAAAGAAGAAATCGTCTTGCAGTGTTGCAGTTTTTGGAGCAGGTCTTGGAGAAACGCAAGGACAAGAGAACAACATATTTTAATTCGTCCAGAGAGAAATTGTCTTACTAATACAGTCAGTGTTATCAAAACTGCGAGGTCCACACCGCACCATTAAATTGGACAGGAAAATGTCACACAAGAGGGTTTAGAAATCAAACTTTCAGATCAAACGATAACATTGGAAGAGAAAAGTTAGAAAGGAATTGTTTTCCTATAGTTGGAACAAATACATTTCCAAGTTGGTAGCGAAGGTTATCAAAGAAGCGAATGTGATAAAAGTTATCAAACGAAGACAAGAGATCAATTGACAATTGTGCAGCTGTGATCAAAATGTTTAATGCTGTAAACCAAAGTAATTCTAGTGATACTACACCAAGTCATGATTCCCAACCCGTGGTAGTCATCATTATAGAACTCATAGCATTCACTACTGTGATATTAACCGCTTTCACGGGCAATATTTTAGTATGCATAGCAGTGTACAAATTTCGTCAGTTACAAACCACAACCAATGTTGCGTTGGTGAGTTTAGCCGTGACAGATATTTTAATGGTGTATGTTATAATACTGCACGCTGTGATGGTCATTGAAGGAAAATGGACATTTGGAGACACTTTATGTGAAGTCTCGTCAAGTATTGGACTAACCCTGAATCTCATGTCCTTGTTACACCTCGCCTACATAAGCTTGGATAGATTTATAGCCATTATTAAACCATTCCGGTATCAGGTTTGGATAACCAAACAACGTGTTATTATAACAATGCTTTGTCTATGGTCTCTGGTCGTATTACTCCTGAATGGCCCGTGGGGAGACTTTGAATATCGTGCGAACGTGTTCGGTTGTCTCAATGGAGTAGAAAGAGGAGAATTTAAGCTTTCCACCTTCATCTTGCTCGTACTTTTTGTGAGTTTTCCCTCGGGGTTCATACTCTTCACTCAGGTGTGGGTGTGCAATGTAGCGCGTGGTCACGCCAAGAAGATGAACAGACAACAGACGAACCTGAGGATATCGTACAGCGAGCCCACCCCCTCCGTGATCAGATGTGACGCAGACACCAAAGCCAGTAGGAGAACAAGTATTGAGACAACTTTCAGGAGGGAGATGAAATCTGTGAAAACATTTGGTATATTAGTCGGGTGTTTCTTGGTTTGTTATATGCCGTTCTATACTGTCGCTACACTCCGATCATTCAATGGTCTTGATAGCGTGCCTTCGACTGTCCTAACTACAGTCACATGGATTGCTTTTGTTAATAGGTAAGATAACTATTCCTCAGTGTTGGTTTTCACTTTCAAAGTTTCTGTGATCACAGTACGAATTTTGCAGAGGTAAATTCTTTGAAGATTTGTAAGAAATGTTTGTAGGAACTGACTTATTGTTTTTAACAGCGTGTCAGTTTCCAAACTTAGAATTTACCATCGCCAAATTCCCACCGCTGTGATTACAGAACCTTTGACTGTAAACCGGGCTTTAAATAAGCACAACAAATATCGCAGTGTATCAAATAACGGACTATGAAGTTTGCCACACATCAACTGCTGTCTGTTTACTACCCCGTACAAATAACATCAAAGTTTCATGTATGACGGGGCATCATAATTTTATTGGACCATTTGCATTATAGACTAAATTTTGATCTAGACAAAAATTTTATCACAGCTTCAAAGAGCATCACAAAATTAGTAATATTCCAAAGTTTCGTTGCGAAATGTTGTAAAATGCGGATAATATAGCCATGCGAATTTTGCCGTTTTTCATTTGTATTACGCACGGGAAATTGACAGCCCAATCGGGTGTTGGGGCATCAATTTCCCGTTTGTAATACAAAATGACTGAAAATTGCAAATTTTGAAAGCTATATTATCCGCATTTTACAACATTTCGCAACGAAACTTTGGAATACTACTAATTTTGCGATGCTCTTTCAAGCTGTGATGAAATTTTTGGCTATATCAAAATTTAGTCTATAATGCAAATGGTCCATTGCTGTTCGCTATCTAGCATGACAAATAGATCGTATGGATGTACGAAGCAAGAAAACGTTCACAACGACGTATCCACTGGCTAAGCTCAAACTAAACAACACTCCCACACATGTTAAGACAACTTAAATGCCAGACTGTAAATACGTAATTTCAGAGATTGATATTGTGTAACATTATATTTCAGTGCAGTCAACCCAATCCTCTACTCGCTACGTCATCGACAGTTCAAGACCGCCTTTGAGAAGATTTTTAAGAAAGGACTGGCACGAATTGCTCCTATGCAAATACCAGACACCACAAGTCGAAGAAATTCTGTCCTTGGACACAGTTCAAGTGTTCAAGAAGGAACAGTCAGAGGAGAGAATTCACTTGTAACCGTTAATTGAGATGACTTGTCATGCTTGAAAAGAGAACCATGGTTACAAAATAGAGAATAATGGACCATTTGCATAAAAGACCAAATTTTGATCTAAACAAGTGTAGACAAAAATTTCATCACAGCTTGAAAGAGCATCACAAAATTAGTAATATTCCAAAGTTTCGTTGCGAAATGTTGTAAAATGCGGATAATATAGCCTTGCGAAGTTTGCAATTTTCAGTCATTTTGCATTACGCGGGGGAAATTGACAGCCCAATACCCTTGGAGGCTGTCAATTTCCCGTTTGTAATAGAAAATGACTGAAAAACGGCAAATTTTTCAAGGCTATATTATCCGTATTTTACAACATTTCGCAACAAAACTTTGGAATATTACTAATTTTGTGACGCTCTTTCAAGCTGTGATGAAATTTTTGTCTAGACTTGTTTAGATCAAAATTTAGTCTTTTATGCAAATGGTCCATTGCAAATACCCGTGATACTACAAGGCGAGGAAAGGCTGTCTGTTGACACAGTTTTGAAGAAGGAACAGTGAAGAGAGAGAACTCGTTTAAGGCTGGTTCACAGACACAGTAGAATTCTGCAAAGGTAAATTCTAAGTTTTGAAAGATTTGTAAGAAATGTTTGAGGAAACCAACTCTGTGTTTAATACTAAGACTCAGGGCCGGATTAACGTCGCGCGAGGCCCGTGGCAGATTTTAGCGCGACCACCCCGTTATGAATTCCCTTGAATTCAAAGACACACAAAATTGTTAAATAATTGCTTTCAATATTTCAATTGATTGGCATCAATTATAAACAATTGCCTGCCTGGCCCAGTTGTTGGGTCAACAAGTAAACAGGATCATATATAACAGATCAGCGCAACTGGAGATTACATGCATACGAGTATTGTATATTTTCCTGAGGGTAAACTGCCAATCCTAGGGGCCCCAAATGCGCGAGGTCCCTAATTCGCGAGGCACCTAAAATGGGCGTGTCCCAATAGAAAATAGGCGTGTTCTCGTAAAATTGGGCGTGGCACAGTAAAGCGCGAGGCCCCAATAAGCGCGAGGCCCCAATAAGCGCGAGGCCCCAATAAGCGCGAGGCCCCAATAAGCGCGAGGCCCCAATAAGCGCGAGGCCCCAATAAGCGCGAGGCCCGTGGCATTTGCCGCATCTGTCACGTGGTTAATCCGGCCCTGCTAAGACTAAGTCAGTTTCCTCAAACATTTCATACACGTCCTTCAAAACTTAGTCTTAGAATTAACCTCCGCAAAATTCCTGTGATCACAAACTTTGACAGTGTAAAGCAGGCTTATCTCAGAGTAAACAATGTTTCAAAGCGTTCTTGCAAGTACCAGATGTAGGAATAGAAGAATGTCTGTTCGTTGACACAGTTAACAGACTGAGACAACTCGCTTGTGACGGTTTTTAATTCAATTGACTAGTCATTCTGTACGTGACTTATTTGGAATCCAGTGTAGTCACTGAAATATTCCTGTGTAAATATTTTGTAAATAAATAAATAAGGAAAGATGGAAAAAGACACTCAATGGTGACAATTATTTAAGTTGATACAACTATCTTGTTAATACCAGGATTAATGCACGTAAAATATCTTAGATTGCTGACATCGGATCCAGGGACGCCGGAACGATGTGAAGGCAAGGGCGGCAGATTTTCGTGAAAGGGCACTTCTGAATTGATATATACTAATAGATGTTTGCAAAACATCGGGAGTTGAACTTCGCCTAATCATGTTTTCTATTTATTGGATGATAGGCGTGTCCTCGGGTTCTCCGCCAGGTGATTGTGCTATTCTTGAAGCTCGATGATGGCATTTCTTGCGTTTTCTGAAGCAAATTCGTAAAAGAATTGCACTAACATTTCTGACAATTCTCTATTTCGCCAAGGCAATCCTTTAAATTGAAAGGGCACCTTTGCCCCCCTTGCCCCTCCTGGTAAAGGGCAACGGGGGCGGCTGCCCCTCTAGCCTCCAGTTCCGGTGTCCCTGATTGGATCTAACACAAAATAGTACCTCATTGCCCACAGATTACCTGTGGTGAACAAAAAGTCCATATAGTACCTTTTAAACATCACCTTTGGATCAGAAGACATTACTTTCAACGTATCTCTGTTATAGTAATAAGCTTCGAGTCTTGAGTTGAAGGCATCATCTTTTCATAGCTAAACAATTTCAGAAATACATATGTCTATATACTCGAACAGTCTGTGCCAATGTTGATAGTGACAATAGCAGCAGAAAGCTGGGGAATGAGACTAGATTCAATAGACCTTTCCCCTTATGAGTGAAATTTTGATCTAGACAAGTCTGGACAAAAATTTCATCACAGCTTGAAAGAGCATCACAAAATTAGTAATATTCCAAAGTTTCGTTGCGAAATGTTGTAAAATGCGGATAATATAGCCTGCGAAATTTGCCGTTTTTCAGTCATTTTGCATTACAAACGGGAAATTGGTAATCAGTTTGATCATCTGATTATAAATTTCCCATTTGTAATACAAAATGACTGAAAAACGGCAAACTTCGCAAGGCTATATTATCCGCATTTTATTTTACAACATTTCGCAACGAAACTTCGGAATATTACTAATTTTGTGATGCTCTTTCAAGCTGTGATGAAATTTTTGTCCAGACTTGTCTAGATCAAAATTTCACTCAAAAGGGGAAAGGTCTATTACCTGCATGACAAATACAAGGAAAACTTCAATGTTTTGAGTGAAGACCCTTCATCAGGAACTTCCCAATGAATGATCTTCAGGTGAAATGTTGAAGTTTCACTTGTATTTTCCAGGAAGTTGAAACCTCTCAACTCACAGTTTTGATATGTTTGTATCACATGCTGGTGCCAAATTATGAGGAAATCATGTGACCATCACACACCAATGACAAACAAGACACATTTAGTAAATCTTTAGTTATATTTCAAAATCTTGTACAATACATTAGAGAGATTTTCTGCTGATAATAAAATTAGAAGTATGAATATCTTCCTTCTAATTACTAATTATTAATCTTCCAACAAATGTCATCATTCTAATTACTAATTATTATGATCTTCAAAGGTTCCAGCTCGTCCAGCTCCAGCAGCAAACTTTCCAGCGCCTTTGATTGCCTCCATTAAACAATCCTCAGAGTTCTCTTTCTCAAACCTCAAAGCATCATCCAACGAGCATGCGTTAAACATGGCATAATACGCTGACTCACGCTCCTCAGTTAAACACAGTTGTGGGAAAGATGCAATCTGATTGGCTAATGCAAACGCCTCCTTATAAGCAGTCCCTTTAGAAACAACACGATTGGCTAAACCAAAATTTAAAGCTTCGGTTGCATCTACTGACCTCCCTGTGAGAATTAGATCCAGTGCGCGGGAGAGGCCAATTAGCTTACCTAAACGCACTGTACCTCCATCAACCAGTGGAACTCCTAGAAACAAAACAGGAATCAGCACTTGCCTGGGGCAAGTAAAAAAATCATCAAGAAGTTGCTTCTTGGTTGCATGATCAGACAAGTTGTTTTGTCAGAAACTTAGTGCTAAACATTGTTTGCTTGTCTGGCTTTTTTATTCCTTATTAATAAAGCAGCTGAAATCAGCACTATGTTTTCATTTCATTTAATCATTGCATGTGTAACATCACGATTGGTAATAAACAATACACACATGATGATGAACCAACCATTCCTAGCATAAACCAAGACAAAACCATAGATAGCAAGGTCTATTATGTCTGCATCAAGTTCCCTTCTTATTCTTAATCAAAATATTTGTGGCAATCAATGATATTTACCCCATCTTCTGTTGAAGAAACCCATTATTGCATCTTCCTCAACAACTCTCATGTCACACAACAGAGCTAGTTCCAAACCCCCACCAACAGCGTATCCAGATATCGCTGCAATCACTGGCTTACTAAACTGTTCACGGGTTGGACCCTAAAAAACCCCAGAACATTATTGGGTCGTTTCAGAAAAGATCCATGCATACACCCACCACAGAGGAAATTTCTGTTGTCTTGAAGGGCAGAAAAATTTGATTTCAGGGCCATAGCAACCGGGGGGGCTGGGGGGGCTGCAGCCCCCCCAATAATTTGCTAATAATCATTCTTTTTTCAAAATCATGCAAACTTTATCATTTAATCTGTGACAAACTGCAAAGAATGAAGATATTACTCATACTCCAGATCGTTCCTCGCGTAGAAATTTTAGCTGAATTTCTGTCGCGCATTTTCAAGAAAATCCCACAAAATCTGCACATTTTTGATGAACTAATGATTTATTTTGTCTTTTGCGTGTTGGGTCTTGCGAAAGAAAACTCTGAAAATGCCATTTCAGACCATCTAGAGACTCCAGGTTCTCGAAATTTTCTCAAATGTTCTGCCTTCATTTCCGCGCAACTGCCATTTACGACGAAAATTCCCGCTGCGCATTTATAATACTACAGTCTGGCCCATACTTTCCTGTAAATTTCGACATACTAAAACGCAGTTTTCTGACTATCAGAATTCTGTTAAATCTTCCCCCAAAGTCCAGGAAATGGCATTTTAGAGACTCTAAATTTAAAAATTTCCACGGGCCTTCGGCCCTCGCTTTCAGCCCCCCCAATCGAAAAGAGCTTCCTACGGCCCTGGATTTCAATAGTAGTATACTAGGTAGGGGAGTTAACTTCCAATTTCCTCCATGGGGGGAGTAAACTTGTAACGCTCTTGAAAAATATTCAAGTGTCACGTGAGACAATATTGCTACCTGGAAGTGTTCACGGGCACAAGCAAACGACGGTACCATTTAAACCCACGTGGGTTCAGTGAACAATACAAGATAGAACACTCACCATTGGACCGTCTTCGGCCTTAAAAATTTCCATAACGTCCTTCACATCCCACTTGGAGACTTCCTTGAGATCGTATCCACCAGAAAATGTGCCTGAACTGCCGGACAGCACTGCAATCCGGCTGTCAACATCATCTTCAAATTGTCGAAACGCTTGCCTAAGTTGTATCGCTGTTTCGTTATTTATTGCATTTCTCACTTCTGGGCGGTTCAGTTGGATAGAAAATACTGCTCCCTGTTGTTCCGTTAACACAAAAGACGATGCAAGTCTCTTAAAACCTTTAAAAAAACCCTGTTTTCCAAGAAACATTTTTGAAGAAAATTGGGTTGAGATTCCCGCCACAATAAACGTAAATTCCCATCCTTCAAAAGTTGCTGACGCTAACTGGTGAATTATCTAATAAACACCACGGCGCTTATCAAGTTTTCGCAGAGATGGGGGCTTGGTGAATTTCTTCCAAATGAGGAGAGGGGTATTAGAGGTAGGGGGGGGGGGGTCCAACTTAAAATGACTGAATTAAGCAACGCCCCGATCTGGTGCCCAGAGTATGCCCATTTGCAGGTTGGGTGCTATTGGCAATGCCTACAAAACAACTTTCCAATTTCCGACAGAACATGAAATAACATCATAATTATATGTAATAAAAATAGTACATTTTAATACCGTTGTGTTCTTCTGAACTCTAATAAAACAGCAGGCTGCTCCATTTACTGTTTGGAGTACTCTGGATTTTCGGAGCACTAATAGAATCGAAGCGAACACGGTCACATGACTGTTCGATTCCACTAGCGTTCGGAGTGCGCGAAACAGTAAATGGAGCAGCCTAGTATACCGTAAACCTCCGACTATAAGCCCCGTGTATTAAGCCCACCACATGTACTAACGCTCACCTCATTCCAAATATAAGCCCCCATATAAGCCCGCCCGAATATAAGGCCACTTGTTTATCACTATTGTCTATCACTATTACTATTAATTAAAATTAATCACTATTATTACTATGCTTAACACTTGTTTATCACGATTACACTAACACAAAAGATCGTCCATATATAAGCCGCCGCCCCCAATACATAAGCCCCCCCCTGTATAAGCCCATTATATAAGTCCAGGGCTTATAGTCGGAGGTTAACGGTAAGCTGTCACATGACCACCATGTTATTTAGTAAGCTGTCACGTGACCACCATGTTACTTAGTAAGCTGTCACGTGACCACCATGTTACTTAGTAAGCTGTCACGTGACAGCCACATGCAATATGTTCCATGACATGTTGTTTCAAGTCACTCAACTGACTTTTCAACGCACTAGCTATGGTTGTCAGCTCAATATTCCTCTCTCTCAATTCTTGAACTTTCACTTCGAGCTGAGCTTCTCGTTCCAACTTCTTTTTCCGACATTTTGAAGCAGCCACTCTGTTCTTTTGCTTCTTCCGTTCACGTTTCACAACTTCCTGGACTTGCAGGTCAATTGGGGGCAAAGGGAACATTTGAGTTGTGTGTACATCTTGATGTCCTGAAGGTACTTGTTCCATGTGATCCCTCATGTTCTCAGAAAGTTTGACATGAGCATGAAGTTTGAATAATTCAGGATGGCTTTCGAGATTTATCTCTGAAGGATTAGTTCGATTCCCAGGATTAATATTAAGATTAGATTGATTAGGATTGCTTGAACCAGAGTTAGTGTAGTTTGCTTGGATTCTGCTGCCGTCCCCCATAGTTAATGCTGATGGATGAGAATTAGATTGATTTCCAGGCATAGTTCCATTATTTTGGTTCCCAAATCCTGTGTTTCTATTACCCACTTCCATCTGAGTATTAATCCCAGCGTTGTAAGCATCTAATATTGCTGGATGATTGGCATAGTGTGTTCTGATTGTGTTTCTGTTTCCATCTTCTCGTCCAATAGTCCCAGCTTTACTTCCAAAACTGTGCTGTTCAAATGTTCCAATCTTATTCTTATTTTTGTCCTCCATCGTCGCAAGTCCAAAATTGCCGTAGTTTGATAGATTCATGTCTTCGATTCCGCGATCTTGTCCTGGCATGAATTGTTGTTCATTTCTAACTTTTCTTCTAACAAATTGATGTTTTTGACTGTCAAAGTTGTAACTTTTGTTCTCGTGTAGTCTCGTGCCACTTGTTTCAATATTATGCGTCCCTTCCTTGTGTCCCAACTGTTGTTCACATTGAATCTTGTGCAGAGCATCAACGAATGTCTTCGTATAAACTTCATGTTGTTTTTGAACGCTTCTTCCTTTGTCCTGACCAGATTCTTTATCGTTAAAATTTGAAAAGATTTTCTCAAAATCAGGGGACACTAAGTTTAAAACATTTAAATCAGAAGTGTTGATTGTGGTTGTTTCTCGGCTGTTGGTTACTGGAGTTTCCGAGGTTGACGTTTGTCCTACAATCAATCTTTCCAGATCAGGTGAAGCCATATGAAACAGACTAAACTCGGGAGAACTCATGTTTTCCTTTTGTATTTCTTGAGTTTTCATCATCAATGGGCTCTTAGAGGCTTTCCCATTCTTGCTTTGATAATTTTGGTTTGAAATTCCTTCGTAAAATAGGATTTCATGTTCGTTTGTAAAATGACTTGGAAATGAATCTGCCATATTAGGTGGAACAAAGATACAGAAAGGTTCTTCCTACAGCGTCTGCCAAGATGTTTTATAGCGAACTGAATACTTTCTTGGTAAAAAAGATGAATCGTTGTATCATTAGATCATCGCAATGTGTACAATGCATGCATGAGAGAATGTTACGCTATTTCCTCCACTTAATCGCCCGTTCAAATCTTTGAAAACAAATCTAACATCCTCCCACGATACCCAAGACTAACACAATCGCCATGTCTTTAAACTCGTATATTTCCAAGTATCCCAATGGATAAATTTCCATGGATATTCACTTGAATACATTTCAAAAATTTTCCTTTTGCTTCATCGAGGCATTGAAAATCACGTTTGCGTATAGCAAGCGTAAAGACTTGACCTGCTACCACCTGTTCATCTCGTTCAAATTGTTCACTCAGGATTTGAACATATGACAGGTACTTTGACAATATTTCACATAGTAATACTTCAGGAATCTACGATATCTGACATAACTAATACTTTAGGAATTTATGACTTTTATATCCAGGTTTATTACCTCACTTTTACTGACTTATATATCAGTGTCTGTGAGTCACAACAAGAGGCGTTTTTGACAACGCGGACTTCACCCGAAAATTGGTCTAACTAATGGACCATTTGCGTTATAGACTAAATTTTGATCTAGACAAAAATTTCATCACAGCTTGAAAGAGCATCACAAAATTAGTAATATTACAAAGTTTCGTTGCGAATTGTTGTAAAATGCGGATAATATAGCCTTGTGAAATTTGCAATTTTCAGTCATTTTGTATTACAAACGGGAAATTGATGCCCCAACACCCGATTGGGCTGTCAATTTCCCGTGCGTAATACAAAATAGTCATTTTGTATTACGCACGGGAAATTGACAGCCCAATCGGGTGTTGGGGCATCAATTTCCCGTTTGTAATACAAAATGACTGAAAATTGCAAATTTCACAAGGCTATATTATCCGCATTTTACAACATTTCGCAACGAAACTTTGGAATAGATGCTCTTTCAAGCTGTGATGAAATTTTTGTCTAGATCAAAATTTAGTCTATAATGCAAATGGTCCATTTTGGCGGCATTTTGCATCATAGCGCTCGTGTAAGGAAGTAAGAAACTTTAAAAATCTTATGTTTTGTCATATGTGTTGAAGATTAACACAAACTGATACAAACACAGTTTTCAAACCAGTCCCACCTCGGCAATCTGACGTTCCGTGTTGACAAAAACGTTTCTTGCTTAAGCTCACTATTCTATAATGCACTCTTCTGTAGTCAGTCAGGATTAAATATATTACTAAGGTTTTCCCAATTTATTTTCTAACTTTTGCCATGTTCTGAACAAAAATAGTAGAGACTAGAAAAATAGCTGTTTTTATATGTGTCAGAATAATGAGCCGATTGATTGTCACAATATCTCGATTGATTTTTTTTTTAAAGCTGGTTTACACTATCAAAGTTTCTGTCATCACAGTAGGAATTTTGCAAAGGTAAGTTCGAAGTTTGAAGGATTTGTAAGAAATGTTTGAGGGAAATGACTCAGTGTTAAACAGTGGCTCAGTTCCCTCAAAACTTTCTTACAAATCCTTCAAAATTTTGAATTTACCAATGCAAAATTCCTACTGTGATCACAGAAACTTTGATAATGTAAACCAACAACATCCCATTTGTTGAATGTTCGTAATTCATCCCCGATCGTATGCTGTGCAGACTTTAGTGTGTTTAGTGCGTGAAAAGCCAGACAATTTTATTGTCAACGGGAAGATCCTCGAGAAAACGATAACTGATAACTCTTTCCTATAACATGTTTGACTTATCTTGGTGTCAGCTGCTGTACATCATAATAAAGGTTCAGTCTCGTTCCAGTCAATAATTGCATCTTTCCATCTGAAGAAAAATACGATATTATAAAATACTATATTAAAAATACGATATTTGCATTAACTCCACGTGTGAAGTAATATGTACACTGGTGTAGAAACAGTTAACGAATGTTTCCACAAGACAAACATATTTGGATGCCATGGATTTAATTTGTGACTTACTTTGTTCTAATGCAATGATCCAGAGGTGGTGTGAGATCATCTGGGACACCTTCCATAACACCTTCACCACTGATATCTACATGATCAATATTGAATAAGTTAGGGGTTCAGCATAGATGATGCACCATTGATGTGGAGAATTCCTCAGTCTGCATTTTATTGCAGTCTGTATTAACAACTGCAGTTAACTTAAATTCAACTAGTGAATCTCAAAACTTAAAAAAGGACGAAAAACACTAAAACACTTTATATAGTTAAGAATGGCGATTGATCTAAAAGACCACTTCAAGATTCACCATATTCATTTGCCCTTATGGACGAAATTTGCTAATTCTTACCGACAGTTAAACGTATTTCTTCAGTTTGTCCAGCCAAACCATCATAATAGTAAAGATCAAATTTCTTCTGAGATCTCCTAAAATTTTACAACAAATTGAGTAAACGACGAAAACACATGCAGCACCTTGGAAGAAAAATGTTTGCCACCAACTTTTTTTTACCGGGCAAGCTGAAAAAGGTGTCCGCCCAAAAAGCTTGCCCGGTGTGGATATACACTCAGAGTAACATCACAAGCATCATATTCACCTGAGTACATTGCACGAACACAGAAAAAATAACAATTACTTTCCTAACTGTGTTTATCCTAACCCAACCTATCAACTTTCCCTATGGGAGAAAACCGGAGCACTCGGAGAAAACCCACAACTTTCGGCAGAGCGTTGACTGACTCTTTTCACATGTCGAACCCACGATCTCAAAGGTGAAAGTCACTTGCTCTGGTGACTGCGCCACCGAAGGCGAAGCTCTACAGGGTGTATAAAAAAAAACTGAACCGATTTGAAATTGCTCTCAATTTCGCAAAACAGCTATTTGTATCCGGTTTTTTATATATATAGCCTCTTTGGGTACTTATAATGTAGAATTATGAGAAAAATTTCTCGAACTCAAATTTTGTGAACCAGGGGGGTGTGTCTTTTTCAACAAATTAAAAATGGCTCGCGCACAAAATTTAAAAGCTGCAATCATATTTTGAGTTAACAGATGGAAAATTTGTCGGGTTTTTAATTACTGTACAAAATTTCAGACAATTTGGTTTAGTTTAAGCCCCTTAACTATTCACGCAAAGTTACATTTGCCTAATTTGCATATGTCAGCAATATGCAAATTAGGTAAAGGCATAATTAAGCATGCGAAAGGCTGACTTTTTAGAACAAAATGAATAGTTAAAGGCTTAAACTAAACCAAATTGTCTGAAATTTTGTACAGTAATTAAAAACCCGACAAATTTTCAATCTGTTAACTCAAAATATGATTACAGCTTTTAAATTTTATGCGCGAGTCATTTTTAGTTTGTTGGGAAAGACACCCCCCCCTGGTTCACAAAATTTGAGTTCGACAATTTTTTTTCATTATTTTACATTATAAGTACACAAAGAAGCTATACATGTAAAAAACCAGATACAAATAGGTGTTTTGCGAAATTGAGAGCAATTTCAAATCTGTTCAGTTTTTTTTTATACACCCTGTACAACATGAATAAGGTCTTGTTTGCATAATATATCCCAAATACCTTCTTTTATCAACGCAATTATTTTGCCACTGTCGGCGTTTTCATGTATACCAGAACTCGAAGTATTGCCAGTGGTCTTGCTATTGCTTATGTTAGTGGTTGTCGTGCTAGTGTTACTGTTAGTGCTGGTTAAAGGTGATCTACAGTCCGTATGTAAACAAAGCCTTTGTTTACATTTTTGTGTCCAAAATATTGAGCTTTATTCGACAACTATTTATATTTTCAAGCTTCTAGAGTATAATAAATGATCAAGAAACAACAATCAGGCTTTTCAAGAATTCAAACATAGTTAAACTGTTTGTATCATAAAAAGTGGGCTCATTTGTGCACATGCGCAGATCGGACTGTAGATCACCTTTAAGCTAGTGCTACTGTTAGGGTCAGTTGGCTACTGTTAGTTGTTGTGTGGGTGTTAGTAGTGGTGTTAGTGTTGCAGTTAGAGTTACTATCAGTGTTTGTATTTGACTGTGCCATTTGGTTTAAGATCCCAAGTCGGAAAATATTTTTCAAGCTGGAACCCGTTTTTGACTCTTCACCAAGCAAGCTCTTCAACCAATCCTGGAGTACCATATGAACCCCAGGTATGGCCTCTACCATGCTTCTTATGATATAAGATCACAATATCACATCAATGACTTTCATGCAGCCTAGACACTAGGCTTTTTCCGGCGCGGTTGCTTTGGTTTCATGACGTCACAGAGATGAATGCGCGGTAAAAGCCTAGCAGATTTCACAATCCAATATGGCAGACTATGATGAGTACAACGAAAGTAAACAATATACCTTGTTTCCTTGTACTCATCCTACTTGTGACAATTCCAAGAAATGGTATAAAAAACTTGAGCAGCACTATAACTGCGCGCATGAAGGGGAGCAGTGCTGTTTAGAAGATGCCATAAAAGAGCGATGGAGACGGCGAGGACAAAGAATGCTAAATAAAATTATGCAATCATGTTCTGATATGGTTGGTATAAAATTAATATGTATTTTCGACCATATATCTTTAATTCAAGATTAACTTCAAAATAATCTTTTCATAGCTATATTAGTTGGTATTTTAACACTGTGTATAAGTTTTTAAATTTTTTTGTTCTTAGGCCACATAAAATAAATTCCTTGATTCTCATCACTACACTTTGAAAATGTCGAAGAGGCGGGAGGTTTATATTTTATATTTATATAATTTAATATATATCAATAAATAAAAGTGTCACAAACTGAAATAAACATATTTCTCCACGAACAATGACTGGCCCTTGAACTGAATGCAAAGTTTTCTTTCGAGGTTCTATTTGTTTGAAATTGGCAGTTTAAAATGGCAATAAAAACCCAATATAAAATATAAAAAACTTAACTGTCTTGAAATATTTAGTCGGGTGGTACATTTATGTTGTATAACAAAATATAAAAAAATTTCACGCGGCTCTTAAAAAGTTAAAATACAGTTGGGCGGTGATGAGAATCAAGGAATTTATTTTATGTGGCTTTAGGGACAAGTCATTAATATTAATGCCGGGTAGGGAGCCGGAGCCCTTTAAAAGATTGCAATTGTCAGTGTGATGTTTGCACAACACAGTGTAATACAAAGGAGTTGGATATTACTAATTATACTTTATCAATTGCTAACTGCATTCAGAAACTAAAAAATGACTACAATGGGAAGAGGTTAACCGTCAAGCAGCTGGCAAACATTATCACTGGTAAGAAAACCTCTGAAATTATAAAGAAAAAGTACAATGAGTTACCTGGTTATGGTTATTTTATGGAAACATCAGAGCAAGGTGAACTTCTATTATGCAGACTTGTAGTGGTAGACATTCTCAGAGAGGTTCCCAATGATGAGAATCCAAGAAATGCCTTGTATGTTGATATCGGCTCCAAATTTATGACTATTCTAAACAATGAAAACAGAATAACATTTTTTAAGGTAAATAAATTGCGTTAACTTGTCCAAATTACAAACTATTAAATTAAGGTGGCTAGATATTGTTTCTTAAAAAATGGATATTTACAATTTTGACCTGAATTTTTGGGAAAATTATTCTGTTTGAAAACAAAGAATACCTTTTTTTATGTAAAACAACATACAGAGTTATAGACTTGAAATTCTTTCATAAAAAGTTACACAACTGCCATTTCTATGGATCTAAAATGTTACTTTCCATTTTTTTAAAAACTGTATAAAGCCACCTTTAATTATGGGTTAAGTTATGACCTATGTATGTAAATAATGTATGTGTGTTTCGGATCACAATTGTTCAATATTATACTTACAGAAAATAGTATCATGCATTTGTTTACCATGAGGCTTGATCGATCATCATTTAACAGAAATCTTCAGGCAAATCTTTAAATATCCTCTATCCTGAAGACCCATCCGTACTCTTGGTAAAATTTACGAACGTTTGCGTAGGAAATTGTCTATATATCATTTCACTAAAATTCTCTTTAATCTTGTTACATCCTCTCTCTTCTACATTCAAGCATTCTTTTGGAATGTCAGCAAGATCGCTTAGTTCTTTCTTTCCATGTGGGTATAAATTAACTGTCTTTCTTTGTGCATTTATCAGCCATTTATGATGTATTGCAAACCATGCAACTTTAATCCAGTCTGGTGTTGGATCAGGTACAGAAGATTTCCCTCCTATACTGGTGTCAAAACTCTGTTGGTATATCGATTTGATATGTTCAAGGAGTTCAATGTTCATACAAATCTTCCCTAACATTTCGATTGTTGTTTGTTTCCGACCATACAGCTTTACAGGCTTAACAACAAATGTCTCCATGTATTCATCAATTGCAAAGTTATGTCCGTGTTTTCCTTTAACATTAACACTGCAGTTACGGCGGAACATTTCTCTGTAGGCTAAGGGCCAAAGTGCTGTAAAATTTAGCATGTGTACTAAACTCTCAGTTTTGTAGTTTTTTTTGTTGAATGCTGCAAAAATAGGTGTTAACTCTATCCAACAAGCCTCCCTTGCTTTTCCATTACCCATTCTTACTGCTTGGCGAAGTTTGTACAGAAGAGGTCCAAACTTAGTCAAAAACAAATAAAAATATTCAAATGTGCTGTCCGTTTTGTTATAGTCCAGCCAATCTTTGAAGCACTTTAACACAAATTTGCTATATTCTTGATCTTTCTTTTTATAATCTTCAATTATATAGCTTGGTGGAAAAAAAGTCGACGACTGAAATTCCTTTACACAAGCTACCATAACTCCCCAGAAAAAATCTTCAATGGCATTAAAGTTTCTTTGAAAGTTACCATGATTAAAATGTCTTCGAACGATTTCGGTGTTACTTTCAATCTGTTTAGCACTTGCCTTGCAACATAGTAGAATCCACCAGGTCCCATTATTCTTGCTATGCACTGCGTAATATATCCTTGTGTGTGGAAATCACCCGGCGCTTCTGTGAAAGAACCAAATTCATCAGGAGATCTATTTCTTACCCCTCTAATAGTCATAGTGGTTTTAACATCTCCCACAGTTATAACATGATCTCTCAACGGACGCTTTGCTGCTGTTGTATCTTCTGCATTTGATGAGGTGTTAGCATGCTCGGACAGTTGTTCAGCAGTGTCAACATGTTCGTCAAGTAGTTCAAAAACAGAAGCAGTAATGGTATTTTTTTCTTGAATGTGTTCAATTATGCAATTATAAATTGATTCATCCTTTATTGATTCAGCAATCTGAAGACGTGATGGTATGTTCCCAGGAAATGTTCCGTCACACCTTGCACCATATCTATATAAATGGTAGTTGCAGAATAAGGTTTAATAGTTTCACATCTATACATAGTTTCTTTAGCACTCTGACGTTTTGCAGTTACAGTACATATACATCCTGTATATATAATAACTTTTTCCTCTTGAACGAGTTACCATGGATTCAAACTATTAATTTCACACAGAGTTACACTCTCAAGACATTTCCTTATTTTAGAACTGTATAGACACTGTATAGACAGTCTAAAAAAACCTTATTATACATTTACATGGTAAAGTGACTTACTGAATTAATATCTTCACCAAATCGAGATTATTGGTATTTATTGCTATCATCAAGGGTGTTAATCCGCATCCTTCTAAAGAGTTTACTGGAGCTCCGGAAAGTAAGAGAGCCTCTACCAGCTTTTTGTTTTCAGTCTCAACAGCCATGTGAAGGAGGTTGCACTCGTATCCATCTACCTACCTGCCCTATCCACTCTGAAATATGAAGTTTTACTGCCGAATACGCATCAGAAATATTCTTATCTTGCACTAGCAACTTCATCTTCTTCAAAAGTTTTGACATGTGTGATGAAATCTGTTTCATTTTAGTTTTGAAACTCGATGCCAACTTTTCAGATTGTACACCGATGAGATTATCCTCCAGATCGTCACTACCGCTATGATTGTCATCATGTTTAGGAAAAGATCGATGCGACACAAATTGATGTTTCAACGAAATCATGTCGTTTTGATGTTGTTCCATTTCTTTGTAGAAAATATATCTTTCTCTTGCTGCTTTAATGTCAAATTTATTATTTTTCTCATTGAATACAATATATTCTGTATTCTTCGAGCATTTAATGTTCAAATTTTTGGCAAATTCTTTCAGAACATTTGCTGTCCCACACGTTTGAACCTCGTCTTCCAAAGATAATGGCAATATCATAACTTGTGTTTTTACGCTTGAAATTTCGGGATATTCTGGTTGCACAAGAGGCCCAGATATTTCAATGTCATTTTTTTCTTTATAATATTCTTCTTTCTTCAGGTAGTCCATCAGATCTTTCTCAGACATGCTTAAAAGTTGTTCCTTGCTTTTATTTAGAGATATACCCAGTTTTAGACCTTCAAGCAAAATCCTGTCCGTCCCTTCATTATGTATAGCCAATAAATCTTTGTGGTTTTCTGTAATGAAAATGCCTTGTTTAATATGGTAGTATATACCATTTATTTTGTTTAAATCCAGCAAAAATGTTAAAAAATTACATATAGTCAATAAATTATACCGAAATGTATTATGTTGGTTAGGTTGACATGCCATTAAGTTGCAAGTTGATAGGCCCTTAAAGGAAATTGCGTTGCAGCAAGTTTTCTGTCGTAAGTCGTCTATACTGTATGCCTTAGGGGCGGACCATTAGAAATCCCGGGAGGGGGGGGGTGAAAAGTAAAAAAAAAAAATTCGTGCAAAGGAAAATGCCTGGAAAAAAAATTCGTGCAGCCATTACATCAGAGAAAAAAAATTCGTGCAAGCAAACAGCGAAGTAGAAATAGTCTTGAAAAAAAATTCGTGCAGAGGTTAAATGCATTAAAAAAAATTCCTGCAGAGACACGAGACTGAAAAAAAAATTTGTGCCGCAAAAATTTTATACCCCCTCCCGGGATTTCTAATGGTCCGCCCCTTACGTATTCTTACTGTACAAAGCAAAATTTGCAAGTTTAAGGGTCTATAAAATAGGCAATAATCCAACATCCCTTGCATGCAGTTTTCTGTTAACCTCAAACTTACCATCACTCCTCATTAGCATTTCATCTGGTAAGGGGCCATTCACAAAGGATGTCCGAGCCAGGGGGGGTTGGAAAATCAGGACAATCTCGGACATAGAGAGGGGGGTGGGGGAGGGGGGTGTTGGTAGCAATCCGGATGTCCGAAATTTTAAAAAATTCAAAAACAAATTTCTTTTTCCTCTATTTTGAACTCTCTCTCCCACTGTGAAATTGGCGTTTTGACTTGCGGTTAATACTATATTTTGTTTTAATTAGTAATTTATATGTTTTTGTATTCACATATATAAAAAAGTTCTAAAAGTAAAAAAAGTTTTTACTCTTGACACATACAAGGTTGCGTGAGTTTTTGCCAGGCATGGCGGATCAGGGG
>CACRXK020004635.1:0-30885 GCA_902702795.2 Paramuricea clavata | reverse complement strand
AAAATTCCTATAGGAATTTTGTCCCAAATTCCTATAGGAATTTTTCCTATAGGAATTCCTATAGGAAATTTTCGTAAGGGATCAAATGTCACTAATTTATGTGACTTTGAAGATTCTACTATAGTACTCTTTTATAGTAATGAACAAGTTGCTAATTACAACCATGAGCAGCTAACAAAACTTGAGCATCCAGTTGCTCATATTAATGCTTGCCATTCATCAGCATTGGCAAAAAAGATATCCTCAGATGATATGTCTGGGTTAGAACCTGTTGTGTTTTTAGCAAAAGGTGCTAGGGTCATGTTAACCATGAATTTGTGGTCAAGTGTTGGTCTCTGCAATGGTGCTACTGGGACAGTTGTTGATATTATCTATCAGAACAACCATCAACCACTTGACTTACCTGTTGCGGTAATAGTAGAATTTGAAAACTACAGAGGACCTGTTTTTTAATGAAATCCAACCATTGTGTATCCCAATATATCCAATCACTGTCACATCACAGACAGCAATAGGTTTCCATGAGAGACAACAGTTGCCTCTTAGGCTTGCTTGGGCTATAACAATACACAAGAACCAAGGACTTACGCTTCCAAAAGCATGGATAGATATTGGAAAATCTGAAAGAACTGCTGGAGTTTCCTATGTTGCTATTAGCAGAGTAAAATCACTTGCATCTTGTGTCATTGAACCAATGACGTATGAACGATTAACAAGCTTGAAATCATCAGCTAACTTACAATATAGGCTTGAAGAAGAAAACAGGCTAGATCAGTTAGCACAGGCTACCAGCAGTGTATTTACAACAACAGACTATTGAGGTTGAATAAGGGAGGGATTTCATATATGGATCCCAGTTATATTTTAGTATGTAGTTTGACTATATACCCTTTTAAATAATTTAATTTATCATATAACCAAATAATTTACTCATTGTTATCACTGTATGTATGAAAATATTATGATTTGCAAGTTGAAATAATGGTAAGTGTTTTGTTTGTTAAACCCCTGCCCTACTTTTATTTTCATTCATTTATATGTGCTACCATGTTTCTAAGTAAATATCTCATGCTGGCAATTATTTTTTCTATATAGTTTTGCAATTCTGATGGATGTGAATGGTGCCATGTAATGTTAACTGCTGGATGAGACCAAATGGTCGTTAAATTCAAAATATAATATGGATATATTACATCGCATGAAAATGGATGGGAACTTCTGGATTAACACAAATGTATTTCTACATTTTAATTAAGTTACTTACCCAAGGTTACGTCGTCCGGCATATCACGAATTGAAATTACATCTAATGCAATGGGATGGAATCTGCCATGTACTATTTTTGCTGTACCTGTTTCCAATCTACCATATGGATGTCAGGAACGTTGTATGTCAAGATATTACATACCTTTATATGTACAGAAACCTAACAAGTTATTGGACAATAATGACGGCCAACAATGGATACTACCTGTACATGCTAATTAAATACGAAATATTTATATATTGGACAAAAAACGAATAGTATAAGACTTGTTTACCAAATGGAAAATACAGTATGGATTATCATTACCTTGGAAAGAATATGAAAACTTGCAACAAACTGGTCATATCACGTTAAAAGACATATCATGTATGTTCCTAATTGTGTTCTTCTAGACGTTTTGACAAGTGAAGATGGTTTAAAACATTGGTACCAACAATCACAGGCATACATTTAAATATGAAAATCCGAACTACACTTCATAGTATATATAGTAATTATTGCATGTTGTAATTTCGATATTTCTTAAACAAAATAAATTCATACATACAGTGTATTATTGCTATAATCAATCCCCAGGACTTTGGTGGTGAGGCAGCACTTCCCTTGCGATAGTAACTTCTAGTATAGTTATATTCTATGGTTTTCGGCAGCTAGGCCTAGGAATCTTTGGTTTGACAGATTTGGTAGCTTGCAAGCGAGCAATGTTTACCGTCCAAAAGCAGTCTTTTTTAGAAGGCCGTCCAAATTTGAAAATGGCCGTCCAAAAGACGGCTGGATGGTAGGCTGGCAGGGTCTTAGCCAGCCTACCGTCCAGCCGTCTTTCATCTGAACGACAGAGAACCATTAGCCATGAGCATGAATACTTAATGATTTTATATAAAAATCCAAATCACTTAAATCAGTACTCAATAGTAGAGTGAACACTGAACACAAAGTCGGAAAGTCACACAGTCATTAATTAGTCGATCACAAGTTTTATATTTCTACCGCAATATCCTATCACATTGCTGGTTTTGTCAAGTTGTCTACCGCATTATCCTACTGCATTGCAGCAATTACAAAGTGGTCTCCCGCGGAAGATCTTCCACTGAAGTGGCCAACTTTCCACTATGGCTTTTCATCATGTTCTTCAGATGTCCAGTGTCTGAATTCCCTCAACAAATTCTTGATGAATGGGATCTTCCATTGCTGCAGCTTGTTGTGTTGTATGTATGATGGCGCTGTTGTATTGGGCAAATTTGCACTTGATGTCTTAATAGCATCACCATTTGATATTACTCTGTAGAATTCGTGACAAATCTATACAAAAAATCAGAATTAATGACACATGCAATTTTGCTCTCACGCTGGCAATGCAATGGGTCAAATTTCATTGTGTTGCCTGTGCGAGCAATGTGGTTAAAGGGGCATTCATATAGCTTAATCGTGTCAGAATTATTAATGGAAAGCTGATACAAAGCATAGTATTGTTGAAGGTTGCTACATATCATATTACCCCATTTATTGTTGCCAGGGCTGGATATCTTTCGATAATATCCTCGACTGGAATGGTTGTGGTCAAAATGTCCTTCCTCCGTATTTGGTATGTAGCTTCCATCAGGGCTTTTATTTTCTCTTTGTCTCATTCAACCAAGTGCTCTTGGTGGATAGCCTCGGCTGTTCTGCAAATGGCACAACATTCCAGAAGTCCAACTTTCTTAGCATCTTGGTTTTCAGCTGCTTGGACACTGTTTTTTTAGTGTTGGAATTACAGGAATGTTAGTGTTTGACTTGCAGGAATCTGCTGGCACTTTTTATTTTTATACTTGAAGCAATTTCGAATGGACTCATTCCAAGATCCCTAAAAACAATAAATGATACAATTTGATTTAATATGCGAACTTACCTGAAACTCTGTAATATTACCTGCAAAAAAAAGAGGTCATCTGTAACTACAATAAACAAATGCATGCAACAACCCTCACCTATATTCTCCAAACATTGTTTCAACATGAAGTATTCGTAATTATGCCAACAGTGAATGCAGGCTCGCATTGCTCACATCATGTTTGTCATGGAAACACAATAATTTAAAAAAAAAATTTTGTACAAACCTCAAACCTGCAAACAACAGATGAAACTTGAACACTTTTAAGTACAGAACTATCAACTTCTAAAATATATAAAGTAGGTATATGCTTTTGCTTTCTATGTGCTTTATTTTAATGTAAAATTGAAAACGAAACTCTACATAAAACGTTTTTAAATGTGAATTGAAATTAACTGCTTTTTGATGATCGCTATAACTTGAGCTCAACTTATTACTCACTTTCAAATGAAATAAATTTAAATTTTTTATTGAAATAAATGGTACAGAACGCTAATGAAAATAATTTGCCTTTCCTTTTTATCATGAACTTCTATAAAAGTTAATTTAACTATGAAACTTTTGCATACAATCCATAGGAAAGACTTGAACAACAAGAACAAAGTCTATAATATTAATACAAAGTCATGCATAAACAATTGAAACACACTTGCCCTATAGGCTATACTTTAGGATTTCTCATACTAAATCAATTCTTATAAATGTTTGTTTAAAAATTGAAAATTTTTTATATTCTCCACTCCTGGCAAACAGCCATACTTTGAGATCAGTGAGCTGACCACCCATACACTGCACCCGCGATAATTGGTGAACTTTAGACTTCTAGTGCGTTCCTTTCCACTGGTGTAAATAGCCGGGGGAATTAGTACCCTCGCCCCGGGCTTACGCCAGGAACGGCGCACTGTTGGCTCGGGGATTAACATTTCAAAAATGTGCATAGTGTTCTTTGTATATCCTATAGTAACGCTTGACACAGTGCAAAAAATTCCATGCTTCACTGATTGGATATCACAGTCTAACTGAAGTAAACACATGGTAGCCTCATTTTTTTCTGTTTCAACAGGAACGTTTAATCACATATTTCTCTCATTACGGGAAACAGGGAAATTTAGTTGAAAACAAAGGATTTCTTTGTCTTCTAATTTCCCGTACATGCTTGATGAGGGAAATTTAGAAAACAAAAGCGTACCTCATTACCTCCCATTGGAGAGCTGTACCTCATCAAAAATCATCAGCACAACTATGGACAGTATCTGACGACACCGTCCCGTACACATTTGAACGATGACTTTGCCAGCTTTTATTCCCTAATCTTGAACATTTCAATTGTGGGAGAAAATTCCATTTATGTGCATGCCTAAAAAGAATGAACACAGAGATGCGTTTCTGTGTGTGTGTGTATATATGAAACGTGTTCATACCACAATCATAAGACAATCAAACAGCATTCAAAACAGGCAACATACCACACATGATTCCCTTGGCTACCATGTATTTACAAACTAAACGCATGCTTTGAGGGAAATTAGTGATTAAATGTCCCTGCAAACTTTGGGAGGTTCAGCTACACCCTCGGGACTTTTACTAAACCTCCCTCTGTTTGCAGGGGGACATTTAATCACTAATTTCCCTCAAAGCATGTGTTTACTTATAATAAATACACTAGATCCTGATATTTTTGTGTGTGTTTTGATGTTATGTACTCAGGTGAATATAATGTTTTTGATGTACTCTGAGTGTATATTCCACACCGGGCAGGCTGAAAAGTTAGCATGACCATGGTGGTCACCGTGACCATAGTCAGGCTAACTCTTCAACCTGCCTGGTGTGGATATACACTCAGAGTAACATCAACATTACACTAGATCCGTTCCCTCAACTTCCCTGTCAAGCATGTGTTTATCATCCCTTTAGTTAGCAGATGATGCCATTTGTTGTCATTCATTGGATCAGAAGATAATTACATGCATGTATGTCCAGGAAATTTTCACTAACATAGCTTTTCAAATAAGGATATAATAAACAAGTAAACTGGGGGTAACTATTGCAGGAGGAGGATGAATGGAGGAAGGGGGTGATGGGTAGAAATACTACATTTATTTATTTAAAAGCTTCACCTATTGTGTAGGTATAGATAGGGTATCCACAATTTCAACATATTTAACATGGTGTAGTTGCTTGGGGAAATGGTGCTAAAGTTCAAATTCAAAAACCTCTTATCTTTACCAGACTGGAAAGTTTGCAAATTGTGCAACCGAGATCAACATTTTCCGAAAGTTGCAATACGATCCAAAACCTTTGACAGTTCTCCTTCATGTTTCTCCCATGATTGTCGATCTCTGTAGACTGTTTTCATGTCTACTAAAACCAAGATCCTTTTCAAGTGCCGAGTCGCATTGAATGACGGATGGAAGCACAGTTAATAGAATATATGGTTTGGAGACTAGATGAAAGTACAATATAACTCATTAACTATGTTGGTTTCGGTTTATTCAAGAATTTGGGCCTATCTCGTCACATGTGTATTGTATTTTTTTACGCACAACCAATAGCAATGTTTAAATTGAGCATTTGTTCAAGTTACGGATGGATAACTCAACCACAAACTTGTTATTCGTTATTTGAGCGAAAATACAATACACACGTGACGAGATAGGACCAAATTCTTGCATAAAGCTGGACAATAACATAGTTAATGAGTTATATTGTACTTTCATCGAGTCTCCAAACCATCTATTAAAATAACTGTGATGGAAGACAGTAATCTACTTTTGAACGATTCATAAGCACCTGGGTGCTCTGTCCACCTTCTGCTTGTCCACTACCCTGTAGTAAGACTCTGCAACCGCCTCTGTTCCACTCTTTGCATAGAAGATGTCAAAATACAAAACAATAGATACTCCGAAAATTGAAAGCATTTTGAAAAATTTATTTCGACGTGTCAACTAAACTATAGTCATTATCAGGAAATGAATGATGATATTACATATGTACAAGTATATAGAGTGAAGTAACAAGATACGATTAGTTAAATATCAATAGATCTTTGGAGGCTTTAGTTCCATTGTTTAGGCACGGTTTCATTCTATTAATAGCAATAGACTCCTGATAAAGTATCAACGACCAGTGATTGGATTTATCTATTATCTTAGTGTTAGTAAATATTAAATCTGTTACTAAAGCCTCTAAAGATCTATTACTATTTAACTAATCGTATCTTGCTACTTCACTATATATACTTGTACATATGTAATATCATCATTCATTCATTTTCTGATGGTGACTATAGTTTAGTCGAAACTTCTAAATAAATTTTTCAAAATGCTTTCAATTTTTGTATTTTATCAAAATACTCGGTGTTTCCCGTAATTTAAGATGTCAAAAATAAGGCAAAACTCCTGGCCCACAACTGAGTAAAAGGAAGGGTCAGTATACAAATATCTAATAACAATTTCTTTGTCAAAAAGAACCTTCCATCTTCTTGCCATTGCTCAACTCTACTTTGAAGTCCTCTGAAAGTGTGAATTGTTGTCGGGTGCCCTCCAGGAACTTTTTCATGGTCACACCTCCGACGACAATGTCTTTCAAAGAGAAATCTCTGTCATCTTTGATTGTGATCTTTTTGAAGAATTGGCAGAAGTGTGTGGGAAACATACAACCCCAGACGACAGAAATGAACACTTTCTTGAAACGCCAAAACACAGTTGATGACAGTTCACTGCCCATCTCCAAATCGTTGTCACGTATGTGCGGAATCTGTGCAATATAGGTTGCACACTGTTGAAACTCATTTGCCCCAAGTTCGGAGAACGTATTGTTGTCCACAAGGATTTTGTCTTCGGTTCGTATTTCACACAATCCAACAAATAGTATCGCAAGGTCGAATCATTTGGATAGCATTCTGTTGAGATCAGAGAAGCTATTGGTGTAATGGTCTTCCAGCTCATTGATTACCTTCCTTGCTATTGTATCTCTATATTTCTCTCTCCCATACACGTGACTTATGACTATATATCAATACTTCATGTAACTAAAACATAATATCCCTACCCATGTTCAGTTCAAACTGAAGTTCGATCACGAAGTGATAGCTAACAACTCAATAATGAGAATCCTATTAATTTTGAAGCTACTGTATGCTAAGTTAAATAGTTAGAGCAAAATATCAAATTGTTTTGTTTGTTTATCTGATGTTCTGTTCATCTCGATAATGTAAAGGGTGGTTTCTGCATCTTTGGGGATATCTGCGTTGACCATCCCGATGTTCAACTACCGGTTCTTCTATTTCTCTTCTCGGTTCACCCCTCCCTTGTCCGACTTCAATATTTGGTTGACCAACTGCGTTGTCGTCCATACTCACATCACTTTCATTGTCGCTCGAATTTCCAGTAAATAACTTGAAATTAGAACAGTTTCTTGTAACCTGGTGTTCTCCCCGACGTGCTGTAATCATGGTTGGTTTAATCTTGATAATCTGGTATGGTCAAGGGTTAAACTTCGACGTTAATTTATTCCTCTTTTGCTGTCGAACGTGAACTTGATCTCCAACCTTGAAGTTTGGTTGTTTTGCACCGCGACGTTGATCAGCATAGCTCTTAGATTTTGATTTTGTTGCTGCATCGGCTTTGTTTATCTGCTTGTTGACTCTTCTCATATTCACTCGACTTGGTTGTTGGGGTTAGTTTTGTGCATATATTCTGACCAAAGAGTGCCGTGGCTGGGTACTTTGGTTGCAGTGAGGTGTTGCACGGTAATTCAACAAGAACAACTGTAACTCTTCTTTCCAATCTTTGTTGTCGATGACAGCAGTCTGGAGACATTTTGTTAATGGCTTCATAAAGGTTTCCGCTTCTGCATTGGCTTGCGGCCATAATGGCATTATTTTGTGATGTGTGATGCCATTTGTAATCGTGTAGTGACGAAATTCTTCACTTTGGAATGGTGGGCCATTGTCGAATTGTCAGAAAGTTTACGTTACTCAAATTGTCAGAAAGTTTAAGTCAATAGATGTCTTTCCACTCGGTAGACAACCAGTAGCATTCTTGACAACTATGATGGTGGCATAGACAAGTCGTTTCTTCGATTCTAATACACAATGAAACTGTCCAAGCAGTTGAAGTGGTGTTACAGCACCAAAGGCAAACTGACTTTGTCAGTTGGATTAAGGGATTCTCTTTTTGAATATTGGCAAAAGTAAATTCATCGATTATATTGGCTGTTGATCCACTGTCAATTTGGAATTTAATAGTTGACTTGCCTAGTTTTACTTTTGCATAATAGAACTGTTTGTTCTGTTCCTTTGTATTGGTTGCATGTATGTTGAAGCTATACTCCTCACTGTCTGTACTGTCCTGATCATAATTTGTGCTTGGTGGTTGGGAATCTTGAGTAGTACTGTGTACAGCATTGGCAGAATGTTCATTTTGGTTTTGGTTTCTCGATTTGCAAGCTCGTGCAAAATGATTGTACTTGGAGCAGTTGTTACAGCGCGCTGTCCTTCAGCTGGGCATTTCCCGCCATTATGGGGCCATGGGCCTCCGCAATGAAAACAACACTTCGTCGGTTGTGATGGCAGATTTTCTCGAATGGCAGGGTTTATTGTTGTAGCTGTTCATTTAAACCTGTTTCTAGAATTGGTATCTCGCTGCGTTAGTCGTTCTGATTGGACTTTGTGAATATCGTCGCTCTCACGATTGCAGTATGAAGTAGGGAATTCACATGGTGCTGCTTCAATACCTTAGTCTAACAGTTCAGTTAATGACAAAGCTGGTGAACGGAACGAATATCGTCGCAGTTTCTTGCTTGTTGTCCCGAGATCTAGCTTTGATTTCCTTGTCCTTGTTATCACCAAATTCACAGTATTTTGCGGCAATCTGTAAACGTGTGTGAAAGGCATCGACCGTTTCATGTATTTCTTGCTTCAAATTTCGAAACTTAAGGATCTCAAATGACACATTCTTTTTCGGTGTGAAATATTGGGTGAGAGCTTCGTACGCCTTCTTAAAATCTTTATCGTCTCCCTTATCTGGCAGCGTCTCAAATAAATCGTTCACTTCCTCGCCAACATAATGTAGAAGCAAAGCACGTTTTCGACTTGCATCGGTAACATTCATTGACATCATAAGGTTGATAAATCGCTTCAAATATTTCTCCCATTGGGCAGCTAAATTCCGGAAAAGTTGGCAAAGCAGTTGCTATGCTCGTCAAATAAAACTACTGAGAATTACAAATTATTTGACCATTCTCGTCGCCATTATTGTATCTCTATATTTCTGTCTTCCATGCATGTGACTTATGACTATATATCAATACTTCATATAACTAAAACATAATACTTGCCAGCTCCAACAAGTCATCAGCGCTGTCGTCTAACTCTTGTGCGTTCCAATTCACCAGCAGTCCATCATCGCCATCAGTAAGAGCAAACCACACCAATGTCAGTTCACTTCAACCATAGCGCTTTTCTCGAATTTCGTCGACTCACATGTTCAGTCTAGGACAAACGCAGGTAGAAGGGTCGTCTTTAGGCACTTCAACAACGAAACGTTCCATTTGTCTTTTCACCAAAGGAATATGTACACACAGCTTCCAGCCAGGATACCATTCTGCCTGTGACTGCAGCATAAGGACAACCAGGGGCCACAACTAATCGAGAACACTAAGCAAGTCATGCATGAAGTCTTGACGACATGACTTGTAACCAATCTTTTTATGATTGTCATGGTCTTTGAAGGTCTCGATATACACTTCCAAACTGTCTGCGAGGTTCTTCAGTGACAAGTAGCTGGAGCTCATAAATCGCTGATGGGCATACAGTACTGCGAAGAAATAACTTATCAAAAACCGTGTCCAAGACACGCGGGTATCTTGCGTCCACTGTGCGTTCACGGGCGCCCGCGGGTACGTCTGTCCTGCGGGCGTCGGGCGTCCACTGTGTGTCTGCGGGCGCTTGCTTGCGGGTGCGTCCACTGTGCGGGCGCCATGCGTCTGCTTTGCATCTGTGGGCGAGGACGCAGCTGAGAAAGAGTTCTCTTCGTTGATCGTCGGAAATTATCGCGTTTCGCTTTTCATAAACAAACTGTGGGCGTCGGAAAATATTCATGTTAGTGATTTCACACCACATTTTTATACTTATACACAAGCGTTACAGACCTAGATTTTTATATTTCTAATATTAAACTTACCGTGAATTTTCAGAATTTGTGCTTCATAAAGTCCCTTTTCGTATTTGATCTTTGACCCAGTATTCTTTTAACGTTGCCGGTTGGCAAAATGCACGTATGGTTTTATATCTTCTTCGAAGAAACCCAACATACGTTTTGGTTGACGAGTAAGCGATCGATACCTCATTTTATTAGTCTGATAGTAGTACAGATCGAGTGATATTAGTCTGAGCTCTTCACTTCAGCTTTAGCGAATTATACTGCAACTGTGAAAATCAAGCGATGAGTCACAGTCATTGAACCGTGTTGAAACACAAAGACTGTTTCTTGGACATGTAAAGGTATTCCATTAAGGGATTAAGAGAAGTCATTTATCCAGAAATTATATGGTAATTATCAATTTATATGACATACCACCATGTGCATTTACTTTGTTTTGGAAAAACAACAAAAACATGTTGCTGCAAATAAAGTTATATAGTGGCTCGTAGTAATGGTATTATATATGAAAAATCAAAACCACTATATATATTGTAAATGAGCATCTTCATTTTAATATACTGACAAGTTACGGAGACATTGCATTATTCAAATACAGAATTTTATATCACTAATCGGCAATCTTCTACGAGGTAAGTCAGAATTTGAGTAGCAAATGAATGTGTTGCGAGATATATACTTGTTGTAGTCGTGATCTCACTGAGTTTAGTATATATTATGTGTCTACATTATATTTATATATAGTTTATGTCTATTTTACGCTCCAATATACAGTCACATACGCTTCAATAGCCATTCAAGTACTTGGGATTGTATTGTGAAAGCACTACGCTTACTGTAGTATAACGTATAACATTATAAAATTGGTTATACTAAAAACGCTTAGGTTCAATTAAACTCGTTTTCGGATTTAACTTTTTATTCTTTACTTCTCCGATCAGTGACACCGATCTGTATTCTCACAACAAACTACGAGTATGATGCAAATATTAGTTCGTTTTTCCGATTATGTTACGACAACTGCGTCCAAGCGGATGCAGTTTTGTCTAGAGGCTGGACGCGGGCGCTTTGGAGGCAGGACACGGGCAGAGCAGACGCAAGACGCGAGCATCGTGGAGGCTGGACGCCGGCGCTCTGGGGGCAGGACGCGAGTAGAGTGGATGCAAGATGCGGGCGCTCTGGAGGCAGGACGTGAGCAGTTATTTCTTGGCAGTACTGTATGCATTGGTGACATAAAATGGAAGCTTTAGATCCTTTGCCGTGTGACAAGCTACGCTATGCATTTTACCGTGTCTGAAAAGTTGGTCGTAAAGTGCCACTCTCTTCAGGAGACGATCAACAAAAAACATGAATCCTTAAATGTGCTGAAAACTTTGTCCAGCCAATGTGCAGGATTCCATTGTACAGGCCACCAGAAACGTTCTTTGCATGGGAGATTATCATCCAACAGATGCATGATACTGTTCATGCCATCAATAAACGGTTCATTGATGTATTGGCCATCCATTACTCTTCCTTGAAATTGAAGAAGACAATTGTCTTTTAAACCGACATGCTCCTCCAGGTCCTTGAAATTAGCAGCTGCTAAAGTGTCACCTGTACCGCCAATCCCACAGAGTTGGTACATACCTATCTAGCATCCAGGACAATGCCTTTGTGACTACCATCTACCACAGGACAAATAATCATAACCGGATTGGTGATCCGATGGTTGGTGGACTTGTCTGCTGTGAATAAAAGTGTGGTGGCATCCCCATGTTTGGAAGAGGGGTGGACAGGAAATTGGCTGTTTTTCTGTCAATGTAGACATGTAGACAATCCACACACTGCTTTAATTGCAATGTAGACAATGCACACACCAATTTAATTGTGTGCGGAAACATTTTCCGGGAATGACCAAAATCGTCAGCATCTGCACCAGCTGCTTGAAGCTCTGCAATTCGTTCCTCGTATTGACTTGGTTTTCACAATTCCAATAGCTGCACAAAGTTGATTCTTAACAACAATAATCTCCCTTGTTTTAACAACTTCATATAACCCAAAGCGTTGTTGTGTGTTTAGAAGAAAATGTTGAAGGCACCCTTGTTTCTGATGGTACCATTTATCGCAATTACCAGTAACCAGTTGTTGGTATACATCATCTGACAAGTGTAGACTGGTTGCCAAACTTCCATCTGTTCTGCCAGATGGTAAACGAAACGAGGACAGAACGGAAACCCGAGGAGAAGATAAAAACTCTGCACAACTACTACACCGCAATACCTGGCTGTTCTCCCCATTAAATAGGGACCTTAAGCATGTACGACGGTGACGACAGCCAAAACAAACTTCTTCAAATAAATTATTGCGAGGAAGAGTAGTTGTGTATTCACTGCATGCATGTATATATGAATTGAGTTCAGTTTCAAGAGATTAAAACAAAGGCTTTATGGTTAAAAACGCTTCAGCTGAGCAAATTTGTAGTTTCACTTGTCCCGTCTTGACATGTTTGCGTTGTACACGAGACGTGAAAATCTCTGGTTTGCTGTTGTAAAGACAAGGTCTCTAAGTCCCGTGAGGCTTTTAATTATTCATTTTGTACGAGATCACGAATATCATTGTGTGAATAGTCATCGTCATCGCGTTGCTGTCCTGTTTGCTTAAAGTCCCTAATAACTCAAAATCAGGCACCTCGTCCAGTAGTTTAAACAAATTACCTGCTTTAAGGGACTTACTCAGAACAGGATTATATGTGGCTCCAGAAGTCGCTTCTTTTTGGGAACTTTTTTTCCACTTTAGTTGCAACTTTTTCCGCCCAATCTTCTATGTTAAAAGGCATACCTCCTGGTTCCTTTAGATCAAGGGTGGGAAGGAAACTATCCAGTGAACTTTGATAGCTAGATGGCTAGGGGGTGTGGGAACCTCCACTTAAAAATTGGTTCACTGTAGCAATAGAAATGTTGAAACTAGTCAATAACAAAATCTATTATATATGTACGTAATTAATATTTATTACCAATTACTAAATACTACAATAGTGAATAATATTAATAACTTACTGACCTAGAGTGAGGGCAGTACGGGAAAATATCCAACTGAGGTCTTGCTGTATTGACCGAGCGATAGCGAGGTCAATACAGCAAGACCGAGGTTGGATATTTTCCCGTACTGCCCTCACTCTAGGTCAGTAAGTTTTTTATTTTATGGCATTGTACGTTTGTAAAAAATGGACGAAAAGGTCACACAAGGGCAAAGTACGAAGTCTGAAACAGTTTGCAAAAAAAATAACAATTGTAAAAAATGTTCTTTGGTTAATATGAAAACTGCTCTACAGTACTTTTTATATAGAATACTAACACAGTTTGGATAGTATTTCAAGAAAAATACGAGGTATTTCGTCATTTAATCAAAGGCAACAAATATGAAAACAATAAAATTCAATAAAATTACAAAAACAAGTACATAAATATGAGATGAAGCGAACTAAAAACGTATCTTTTTATCTAACAAAAACATAAATTTTCAGGGAAAAATTATAAATCTGTGGCTGTTTTAGTTGTATTTTTTATTTAGGATGATGTTTGCAGTTCTTCGCATTGTCAAAACACAACTGTTCCTGACTGCTTTTATAGTTATAAACATTGTAAAATTTGCCTTGTAATTTTGACTTTCGCTAACAAAAACATATGGAGAAAGTTCTTTAACCACACAGCAGTTGCTCCTCTTTTTATTTTAGGTTTATTCTTCATTTTGAATACCGTAAACTTCAAAATATAAGCCCCCCCCCCCGTCTATAAGCCCATCAAATTACTAACGTTCACACCATTCCGTATATAAGCCCATCACTATAATACCAGTAAATTACACAAAAAATCCACTACATTGCATTAAATTTCAACTAAGACTACGTCTACGGTATGTATTTATTTAAACAAAGGTTATAAAGGATTACAAAACACTTGACAGTTCGTCCCGATTTTGCATCAAGGAGTCACAGATATATTTTTTGTGCAGTTTTGGTCCGTAAATATAGTATGTGTTTTCTTACTATTAACCTAAGATGTGGTCCGCCCCCCCCCCCCATGTATAAGCCCATCAAAAAAGGCTTATGAAATTATATAAGCCCAGGGCTTATATTCGGAAGTTTACGGTACTTTTGAAAGACTTTTAGATACTTTTTGCCGTTTGAAACTCGGCTCTCGTCGCAGGGCAATAAAAATTACATATTGCCCATGGGCTATACGGGAAAATCCTGCCTCATCAGCAGCCAATCAAATTGTGCAATTCATCAAAACAAATGCTTGCCATATAATAAATATATTTATTGTATAATAAATAAATATATGAATAATATTTGCAGGTCAAAATGTTCTTAGTATTAAAATGTCCTTAAAATCGCTTTTAGGCATTTTTACTACTTCTTGCAAGAATGCAAGGCAAATATCATGTACAACAAAACTGAAAAGCTGTAATACTGTATTATATACAACTCTGCATGATCATGGAGCAGTACAAGTTACTTTGAATGCAAATTAGCTTTGAAATCAATGACTAAAAGAGAGTAGAGACTGGAAACGAGACAAACAAAATCAACACGGCGGAAAACATTTGATTTTCAATGATTATAAATAAACTTTCCAATGAAAATTTACAATAAACTTTCCAATGAGAATAACTTAAAGTTAAATTTGTTAAACAATGCATGCTATGGCAAGCATAAAACAATGTTTGAGCTATGCAGGTCAGGTGAGTACACATACAAAAGTGAAGCATAGTCAGCCACAGAGGCAGACAGAGCCACTTGACTTTTAGCATCATATTCATACAAACAAAAACTTACATAATCAGGGGCGGATCCAGCCCCAAAACTGACCGTGGCTCCTAAACCACACATAACTAGGGTGGTCTGGAAAATTTTTGAAATTTGAAGCCCGGAAACACCATTTCCTGCAATCTGAGCAGCGTATTTCCTCCTCAAATTTCGGTTTATGGACGGCGACGCATGGCCATCATTTGCTTTTGGTGCCACCAAAAGTGATATTAAATATATCAACATGTTGGGTCTAGATAGTATGATTGAATTGTAAGCCAATTACCGTCGCTAAGGTAAACATCGACGTGAATTCGTAATTATGCGCATTATGAATTGCTTCTTCAATAACTGCTGCTGTATGATCATATTTTCAAAAACTGACATGGCAGTATCAGACAAGCACTTTGCAAAGGCAATTTTAAGCCAAGTGAACGCTCCATTCTGAACAGGTGTATCAGAAAAAAGTAAACAATTTCAAACGGCTCTCAATTTCACCAATCCGTTCACGTCATTAAATATTTGATAAACATAAATTGCTTGGTTTCTTATAATTTAGAATAAACAAGAAATTTTGGTAAAGATAAATTTTCCAAAGCGGGGGGGGGGGGCTTTTTTTAGCAGCATTAAAATAGCTTGCACATGAAATTTAAAAGGTTAAAACACATTTTGAGTCGATGGACGAGAAATTTGTTATGTGTTTTATTAATGGTCCAAATATCAGAAAAATTGCTAAATTTTATGTCCTTCAAATAGGCGCCGAAACTATAACTTTTGGCACCAATGCCTTTACGCTAAGTTGCATAATGTCACTTCACTTTTTATACAACATAGTTAAAGAAATCTATGTTAAATTAACCCATTAGTGTGCAAGGTCTTTCCAATAATGAGTAAAATTATCCAAGAACTACAGTAGACAAAGTATTGTAGCACAGAATATGGTATTTGGGTGTGTATTATGACAACAGTAATTGAGTGAACTAGCTATCATTATCATTTGCTTGCATGGCCAATGTCTACATGGTTCTTTGAGTAACAGCTATACAAGACAATGAGGGAGGATGTGGGTGACTACCATATTACCACTCAGTTGCCAGAAATCACAATTCTTTAACCTATCGAGAGCCAGCACTCTCCCCTTCACAAGTAAAGTCAAGTGGTGTTAGACAGAGTAAAATAATAAAGTACGGCACTTTAGGCCTTATTAGGGCACACTGTGACTCAATGGGTTAAACTTATATGTACATTTCTTGCAAATTTGCTTAATGTATAATTATTATCCTACCAATTTATAACTTTCCAATAGATGTAAAAATAGTCAAATTATTTTTACAGCTTTGTTACACATGTAGTTATTCAGCCACCATTCAAAGACTTTCAGGATTTTTTTTAGGGGAGGGGGTAATCACCCCCCTTGTACTGTATGCACCGATAATAAGAATATTTATATCAGTAATCTATGTGGCTGTACTAGTCTTACATGATATTTTCTCCATTAAGTGCTCATGAGTGTAACATACAGTATGGTTGCAACATGCTTTCATGTGTTTAATGGCTCAATGTTATGTTGCTCCATAATGGGACTTTTTGCTTGAAAACCTGCCTCTAAAGCCTGATTCACAGTTAGTGATTTTGTTGATGATTTCCTCATCCTTGACGGATTCACATGAGTGGGCTTGCACACAATCGGTTTTCACAAGTATATGCTTCCACGCTTTTGCATGTTACTCATCTAGTCGTCACCCCCTAGCAGAAGAAATATTTGCCGACAAAAGATTTGCTGACTGAGAACCTGAATTATGATCATCTCAAAACAGAGGTGCCGGAGAATCGATAATAGTGGGGGCAGATATTCACATATTCATGTTCACAGACTGTAACAACAATTGATTTCAAAAGAAATTAATTGGGCAGCACACGAATATATGAATATCTGCCCCCCAATTATCGATATTCCGGCGCCTCTGTCTCAAAACACATCTCCATATGAAGATGGCTCACTTCCACATAAACACATCCTAATTTTATCCAGTAATTATTTGACAGAATAATAAGGATAATATTCAATATATAAATAAAACATATATGCCACCATATATACTGCATAATATCACCAAAGTATTTACAAATAAAGTAACCTTGGATTTGTAAACATTGCATTGCCAGTATATATAGGCGCCATATAACTAATGCATACATGTCATAAATTGTTATACGATCTATTAAAATTCACTTTATAATATACCAACCAGGCAGTTACATGTAACATTATTTCACATTGTAACTTTATCACAAAGAAATTATACTGAATCGACTGGATATATTAAAATAATACATACTGGATAATAAAACATTCCTAATATTTCGCTGTAATATATTCGATCACAATAATTTACGTATACGCACTTTGCATACAAGTTCTAAATATTAGAATTAGATTCAGTCTCACCTTGCAGGTATTATATTTAGCAAAGCCCTTATATTAAGCGCAGGTCTATCTTTCTAGACGTTCGTATATGTTTTCTATTCCAACTTCGCTTGCTGTCTTCCCGACCACAATGTTGATTCAACAACAAAATCTCGCTTGAAACGTCTTCTTGAGAGGTTAAGCGCCAAAAAATTTCACTAAAACTTTGTACTAGAAGGCATGTCGAACCACAGGCGGCCCAATCTCAGAATGAATGATCAGGTGTTGCGGGTTTTTAACGGTTTTTATAAACAAATTTTATAGTCAACCAAAACTATTTTAAAAACATTCTTAAATTAGTCAAATAAATACATTTTAACAATAAAATATAGTTGACATGATAGTATAATACATTTGCATTCTTTTAATTACTCCATGAGCTCATTTAGAGCGGTTGATGTAACATTTTCTGTGGCCTACATTGTGTGTGGTCATTATATATAATATAACAGTAAAAGGCTAATCACAGGCGGCACGACCGCATCGCCTTCAAAGTCAAATATCTCCGCTCAAATTTGTCGTACGCCAAAACAAATTCGATTACATCTTTTCACAAAGATTTCTCTTTCTAAATAATATGGTTTGATCGTAGCTTGGGCAAATTTAGCGACGAACGGAACCAAAATCTCCTCAAATTCGGATACTGTTCAAAATACTTAGGGCTGCTCGGGCACGATCGTGGACGTGACGTAATCAATACATACTGACAATAACGCCTTACCTCCTTACGTGGGGTGGGACAGCATAAAGCGACAAACTATCGTCGAATTTGATATGCTGTCTCACCCCGGTAAGGCGTTATTGTCAGTATGTATTGATTACGTCACGTCCACGATCGTGGATTAATTAAAAGAATGTAAAGGTATTATGCTATTATGTCAACTATATTTTATTGTTAAAATGTATTTATTTGACTAATTTAAGAATGTTTTTAAAATAGTTTTGATTGACTATAAAATTTGTTTATAAAAACCGTTAAAAACCGGCAACACCTGATCATTCATTCTGAGATTGGGCCGCCTGTGGTCGAACAATGCATGGTGAGAAGTTTCCAAACAATTCCCGATTTAAGCATTTCCATAATATTGAGCAACAAAAACATGGCCACTGTGGCTCACATGATAAAATCTCGGCCTGTGATTGGCTTGACACGCTGCACCGTGGCTCAAAGTGGCAAGAAGTTACTATATTTAGTAACATCAGAACCGCGGACTGTGGCTCAAAATCGCAGTCGCATTTTACGAACATTTTCGAAACTTAGAATGATCAACTTCAAGTAGTTCTCGGTTATCGTCGTAGAAAACATTCAACATTCAGCAAGTGAGGGGTTTTCCCTATCTCCTCCACAGGCGTTTTTGGGGGGGTGGTTTTCCCAAGGTTTTGGACCTTTTACAGCTCGAGAATTACATCTTTTGAGATATTTACGTTTTTATTTCGCGATTTTATTGAAAATCAAATAACAATAAGATGTAACGATGAGAGTATATATTTGTTTAAATTTAAAAGGTTTGGGACGCGAACAGATATTGTAAGGTAGCATCTGGAAGACACTCTAAGGATTTGTGATGTCAGTGCAATGGGTCTATATAAAATTATAACAAACCTTTTTCCTCAATGTCCTTGTCATCTTCCGCATTTTTGTTCTCTGCCTTCTGGCTGCCTCTGACATTTTCATCGTGTGATTCAAGCTGTTGTCTAAAAGTCTTGTCTGCTGTAGTCAATCTCTAATTATTAGAAATAAGTTTTAATTATTTAATCACCCATCGGTTTATACAGTTTTATTTTATTTTACTCCAAGAGTCCGGTACACACTTGCAAGTGTGTTTTTTTTTATTAAATGTAGTATAATTTTATGTTGTACAAATATTAACATACATGAATACATGATAGTTAAACCACTGTCACTGATTTCCTCTTATCCACATCCATGGAAGTGGTCTCTTGACACTCTTCTTTGCATTGTGGAAGACTTGAACTAACAGATACAGTACTATAGTGATAATTCAAACAAAATACATGTAGTTGCAAAATTTACAAATATTAGAGATTGACTAACATACTTTTGTAGCAATGCTTTATGCTTGTCTTGAGGAAAGTTCAAGCACTAAGCACCTACAACAGGTACATGGTTCACTTACGCAGATGAACGTGCCGCACACTGACGCTGGTAGGCTTTCTTTGCCTTTGCAGCAAGAGGCGATCCGTCTGACACTGCATCATTAGGTGCCGTCCTTTGAACTTTATAGGCTTTTGTAAGGTGAGTAGAAAGGGAGGATGGGTTTCCTCTTGCCAACCAGAATTTTGTTTTCCCCTGCTTAAAATAAAGCAAGCATGTTTTATTAAAGAAAACGTGATAATTGCTGTGGTATTAGAGAGCTTAAGCTTCATGTTTAATGACAAACGTCAGACAAAGAAAAAATTTAGGCTAAAAGCAATAAAAGTAAATGGGCTTGTTGTTTTATAACTAGCATGCTTAAGTATTCCTGTGTCATATGAAAGAAAATATGACACACAAAAATCGAATGAAAATTATGCCAAGCAAAGTCGGTCTTGTCGTTTGCCGTTCCTGCAAAGGTGAAGCTTAACCTTACCTCCCTATTATTATTCATTGCAATATGCTTATATGCTGTGATAAATATTTTTCAGGTAGTTGCATCCCTAACCAATGAAAGTTTGTTAATATTATTGGCACTACCTACAGTTGGCACCAGACAGTTCAGTATTATTGCTTTACCTTCTTCTGAAACCTTCTTAATCCTCGTCAGTTGATGTTGAACAAGGTGGAATAGCATGGCAAGCTTTCTTGCAAACTTTGCAAAAATGACTGCCATTGTATTCCTTCTTACATGAAACACAAACTATGCAAGAGAAAAAGCAAATATGAGCATCACTTTAAGTAAGCTTATTCCGAAAATCAATTTATTTATTCAATTATCAATTTATCACATTATGATCATTCTATTTATGACTGTACTGGAATAATGGCAAAGAGGTCACATGTCTTAATAGCCCTCAGGCGTTCGTTAGGCCTATCTGCCTCTAGCCAGCTTTTAAAGCTATGGACAATAGACTGCACCAATGGTCAATGGGGTCCAATGAGGCAATGGTATAAGTCATTGATCAACACTTAATATTAAAATTTCATTATTCTGGTTATCCAAAGAGTAAGGATCTAAACTCTAAATAAAATGAATATATATTAACTGAACAACATTCACCTAACAAGAGTTACACTATTGAATGTGAATATTAAAATGTATAAGTATAAAAATCCTAAGACTAAAAGTTGTTTAAGTAAATTAAGTAATGAGTTGTAGAGTCTAATGACTAAATACTAATGAGATACTGTATCATGCTCACCAGGTTGAATTATCTCTACCTCTGCCATTATATTAATTTTTCACCACGAAAAGTGAAAACAAGGAACAATGAAATGCAATACATGAGTGATGAGGAAAAAGTTTTGGTAAATTGGTTATTGCACTTATTGGTATAAATATTAAAATATAAAATATGGTATTTCACTATGTCTATTTTTAGTCGCAGAATCAAAGAATTTCCAGTTTGGTGAGTTCGCACAATCAAACTGTTTATTTACAGGATTACAGTCTTTCTTAGACTCTTGAGTCTATGACTATAACACCTTGTGGCTCTGCCACTCGCAAGTCAATAACTTGTGTTCTTAAAATATTTTGTCCATTTTACAGGATTTACATGGTTTAGTCTTTCTGCCAAAATATCCCATATTCAGAAAAGGGAAAAAGGACTTTATAAAACTAAAAAAGTTAAATTGTGACTAAAATTCTGAATCACCTAAGGCTGTAAGCCGCTTTAGTGCAGTTGGACAAATTTCCTTATTTCCATACACGCAAACAAAAAACATTTAAAACAATCGCTATAGACTATAGTATAATTGATTACATACCAACATACATATTCTCACCTTAAGAAATTGAACACCCAATGTCTCCTGAAGATCTCAAGGTGCTTAGATTTAGATGCACATTGCATGGTAAACAAAAAACACTTGATAGTGTTGATGTTTTGCCTTGAAGGTCAAACCAAAAGAGCACAACACTGCAAAAATTCAGGATTGGCCTAACAGCAAAGATCAGATTTCTCACCGCCAAATTTCCGTTAGCTATGCTCACCGAATCGGAAGTAAACTCATTAAATTCAGGCCTCGAGGCGTGTGTCTGGGGGCAGCCAGGCAGGGGACCTTCAGCTAATGACTAGTGTGCATTTTGGTGTTTTGCATGTCCAGCCATGCACAGGGGTGCACATTCCAAAAATTTCTGGGGGGGTGCCAAGTTTTTGGGGACGGACTTTCATGGTTCTGTTCCTCTCATTCCTAACGGCCTGCTCCATCATATTCTAAAATAACTGCTAGTTCACAAAAGCCCTGGGAACGAGGTTTAAGCTACTGTTTAAAGACTACAATCTAAAAATGATTAATAAACGCATTGGAGCCGGGATTCCTCCAATTTGTACATGCAATCAGAAAAAAACACATCAAGAACATTTGAAATATAGACTATCTATTTTTGTAAGCATTTTTATTTTTATAGCTTCTGAGATAATAACCTTATAAGTTCAAACCATTTAGATAAACGTTTTAGCAGAATTAGTAAACTATATACAGTTTGTAGAATCATCGATTCATCGTTACTGGTTTTTAATTCTAAAATTTCATTGAAGAAATGCTTCCTGTATTTGTAATATTATCCCACACTTATCAAATGTCGTGTTTTTGCCCAACGATCCACAATTTCATCCAGATTAATCGTGTCTGTAATGTCAGTTTCGCATCCAAGCATCATCAAACTTTTAAGTCTCTCTTGTTTCATTACTGAATGCAGAACAGTCTTAATCAATTTAAGCTTTGAGAAACTGCGTTCTCTGGAGGCTGACGTAATGGGTGCTGTCAAGATCAAGTGATAACATCTGTTTGTCAGTGGAAAAATAGAATTTAAAGATTTGGCACAATGTGCTGCCTCTGCGAGCGATTTGACGTCTGGCTTGTTTGCTTGGCAGTGATGCCTAAACATTGTGAGTTCAACATTTAGGGCACTTACGTCAGGCTGCAGGGTTTCAGGAAGCATTTTTACCAGGGCCTTGAGCTCTTCTGGTTCTGGCTCTTTGTTGAATGGTGGAAGAAAAAGGTTGATAGCAGGTGTGAGAATGTCACAAGCAGCCTTGACGTTAGCAGTTAGATTATGGATTTGGACGTCCAGAAATTGAATGAATTCTTTTCTGAAAAGTAAGGTTTGCAGTTGTTTCTGGTCTTTCGTCGAATCTTCTCGGCTTGCGTCGTGGACGATGATTTCGCTGGTACTCGTCTTCAGCATCTATTTCATGTTGTGCAGAAAAGATAACAGCTGCTTCGATTTGATTGTCGAAATTGGTTTTGTCATCGCGTAGGTGGGGCGCAGTGTGGCAATAGTAGCTTGAGCAGCCTCAAGGGTATCAACGATGTTGATATCTACACTCTGGACTTCTTTCGTCAAAATCTTCGTCTTCATCATAACATTTCTCATGAACATCAACATGATAATAAATTCAAATGACTTCACCCTTCACAGTAGGTTGCTTGCTTTCGTTTTGGTCTTGGGATCGTTTGAATCTTTCAATTCTTCAAGTGATTCTACGATTTCGTCGTAGCTCAACCATACTGCTCAAATAGAATCTGCACGGGCACTCCAACGTGTAGCCGAAAGATTTCGTAATTCCAATGCTCCTTCGACATCACTCTTCTTTACTATCTCATGGAAAACGTTGTATCTCTTTGCGCTCAACGTAAAAAAGACAAACAGTTCCTGGAGGATGTCAAACATATTACACACGGTGTCACTTGCTTCACAGCTATACTCCACAGTTGTATTCACTCGATGTGCAAGACATAGAAAGTAAGGCACTTCCTTTCCAAGACATTCTTTTAACTTTGCTTGACAGCCCTTGTAGATACCAGACATGGAAGACGTATAATCGTATGATTGGAAAACTACGTCGGCAGTGTCGAGACACTTTTCATTCAGCGAAGAAATAATTCCTTGAGCATGACCATCACCCGTTTTATCATGTATTACCTTGATATCCACAAGACGTTCTTGTGGATTTCCCTCCGCATCTACGTATCGTGCGACCACAGAAAGTTGATCAACGTGGGACACATCAGGTGTTGTATCAGCTATGACGGAAAACATTCCAGCTTGATTGATTTCAGCAGTGACTCTGCATGTAACATCTTCTGCTAATAAGTCAAGGAATTCATTTTGAGACCTGGAACTAAGGTAATCGACTCTGTGTGGTCGCCTGGGGGCATCATCCAACCATCTCTTAAAGGAAGGCGAGTGTCTGGCTACCAAAGAAGTAATTTGCCGAAAATTACCATTTCCATCTTTCTCTGAGGAAGAACCACGAAAAGATATTCCTTGACGTGCGAGAGTTTGTGTTATGTCCAAAAGTGTATTAATGGCTTCACGATTGCGTTGCAACTCCGCTTCTTCTTCAATCAAAACTTTCCTTCGTTCTTTATCAAGTAACAAAGCAAGGTGGCTGGACATATTCTGGAAAGCCAAGAATGCATTAAGAGCTGCTTTATGGCCGGAGCTTGCAAAATGCTGAGATAATTTCCCTGCATTTCCTTTACCACGACTTTTCATTTTGTGCCAAGCTCGAACACCGTCCACTGTCCAAGCATCACATACTTCGTCAGCCTTGGGATTTCCGATCCCAGATGAAAATACCTGACAAACAAAACAGAATGCAGCATCTTTTGTAATGGAATACTCAAGATGTGGATAGGAATTGTACCATTCCGAAGAAAAATGGCACTGCTTTGATTCAGCAATCTTGATATTTCTTGGATAGCTTTTAAGCATTGGCTGAAATGGACCTTGTTGGATCATGCACGTTCTATCTTCGTCGGTTAAGATTCTTCTTCTGCATCCTGGGTCACAGTTAATGGGTGTAAATTTTGTTGATGCAAATTCGGTTGTCTTTTCCTGAGAATTTATTCCCGCCAATGCTTGATGGGTGTCGGACAATAAAGAAGTGGACAAATCGCAAACACGCTCCACTACATCAAGTAGTTTGCCAAGTAAATTCTCCGGTTGTGGTGCATCCACTTTTTCAACTCTTGAAATTAATTCCTGACACTCTGACAAGTTTCCACAAAGGTGGCTAAGCTTCCCAAAACAGGAAATCCAGGATGTGTATTCACTCGTTGTTTTAATAACGATGTCTGAATCGTTATCAGAATCTGCATCCGAATCTACGCTGGTTAAATTCTCCTATAAAGTATGGCATTTGCTTTTATAGTAGTGACTGTTTCAAAAATATCATAATTTGCAAAAAGTAAAAAATATACGAACTTGTCTCACTTCTAACATGCCCAAATCTGGACTATTAATTGGACTTAAATAAGGACTTTCGTCAGCTTTTCGCAAACCCTTTTCTTCAAATTTTGCAGGCTCTGTCCATGATCATTTACCAGGTAATAAGTCCTGCATGAGCAAATTATTATAAATGTTGTAAAACCATAATAAACAAAGTGATTGTAGATACTACTAATAATAATTAGCTAAACATCATATTACATTACGTACAGGTGTAATTCCAGGCGAATCCCTGTCAATAGAAGGTCCTGCAGGGGCAGAATCGTCCTGGTTTTCTTCTTCAGACCAAGAAAAGTTTGCATTCACTTTTGTTGTCAATGCTAAACTATCACTGACTGCAACAGTCAACTGTAAAAGTATATATTTATGTTAAATTACACACTTTAATGTATGCCATCTCAATTCTCAACTTGGTATTTGGTAGTTGGTACTACCTTGAAGGTAAATAATAACAAACCTGTTCAGAATCCTGCAGTTCTCAGTCTTCTGTCGGCAGCGATGAAGTAGGACATCTTGAAGTATCCATGGAACTATCCTTATCCTTATTTTTCGGACCGAATGACTGTAAAGAAATAACCATATAATCATGCATATATGACAAATATTTTACATTATATTTTTAATGAACTAATATGGCCTACAGTTTACTGTAACTGAAAACTAAAATGCTAATAGAAATAATTGTATCACATTTTGTTTAAAACCGAATAATATTTTGCTGTGTCATGTCTATCAAGTTACATTATTTCAGCATTGGACTAGACGTCCAGACTCCAGACACCGCAAGTCTGCAACATTACTTTTATTCTGACGATTTCACCAGAATTGGCAGAAATCACAAAGCATTACAAGAAAGACATAATATATATGTAAACAAACCAACTGTCTTTGATTCTTGAGGAGTAGGGGTAACGTACTAGCAGTATATTCAGGGTGCATCGCCTTGCAATGTTTTCCCTTGTGGTCATTGTCAAACACTTTTTTGCATAAGACGCACGTTACTTTATACCGAGTGTTTGGCATCTGAAACAAAATGTAAAACAATTGTTATGTTTCAAGTCTATCTGTTACTTTGAGTAACATCAGGGCCACAAAACAACAAAATCAGAATACAAGTCACCATTCTTGAATATGCTGACTTTATTGGCCGCATATGCTATAAAAGATTATTTTTTCTACATTTTTATGTTTCATAACTTAATTATTTTCTACAAAATATACACATTTTTATGTTTCATACCCAAAGGCCAAAGCCAATTAAGTTTTGGCGATTATATTTACTTAAAACATAAGTGCGTCGATTATAGTTAAAGTGGCCTACAGTTTAACACTTATACGTAGTAGTTGGATATATTATAAGAAGCTCAAGCATGTGTCTAGCCATTTGGCCAATTCAGCATAAAATATACATAAAGAACGAACATACCTGGAATGAATTCTCAGTCTTTACTATTCTTCTTAGATCTTAGTGCCAACTATCCAGTATTTTCTTGATTTTACAATCCAGTATTCTCGTGATTTTTAACGATTGCGTGCTTGATGTGCCAGCCGCCGGATAAGACATACGAGACATTGTTTACAAGATAATGTCAAGTCTCAAAGCACTTTGCACCCAGCAAATGGCGGTCAAATTTCAAAACTCAAAATACGCCATTTGCATTTGAAACTCACTATTTCATTTATCAATGCAGTTATATTGAAGTACATTAACACATGTTTCTTTTTTATCTCTTTAAGTAAAGAAAATATGACAAAAAAAGATGAACAACTTTAATTTATCCTAATTACATAAATATATCTACATAGTATATCGGATGTTCGGGGACCGAACTGGTTATCTGATATGCATTTTTTGGGACCGACTTTAGACCGATTTTGAAAAGCTGGGGGGGGGGGGTGACACCCCCTCAGCTTTTCAAAATCGGTCTAATGTGCGCCCCTAGATCCCGGTTGCACAATACAAACTTTTCAGTCTGGTATCTTTATATCCAGGGCTTATCTTTGGAACAAATTGTGACATGTTTAATTGGAATATGGATGTCAATGACGGATTTAAACTGATTGATCCATTGACCATTGAGAAAGCTGTATTATAAAGCTCAGCCACATCAACATTATTATAATTACGAACTGAGCATTTATATGCTTTTGTTTTAAGTGTTAAGATATGTAGATTTGCAAAAACTATGTTATGATCACAATTTGCTGGTGTACTCAATGTACCTGAGGAAATAAAAAAAACAGGAATATTTGTTTGTCAAATCTTGACGCTATATTGATGATAAGTTTTCTGCTAAGCTCAATGGTAAATATGCCTGTATGGTTTCCATCAAATATCTTATCTCAAAGCATATGAAATGTTCTATTTTGGGAAAATAGCATTTCAAAAGTAAAACAACTCTTGAATGTTTTATTTTGAAATAAAATATAAACCTATTTTAAATTGAATTTAGTTTGCCCAAAAGTTATAAACAACACCATAAGGATAGACATTTCATATTTAGAAAACATAAAGTAGGGGTTATGATTGCAGTTTTGGGGCAGATATTCATGCAATGTTCCAACTATGACTATAATTGGTTTAGCATGCAATAAAACTAAACAATTCTTTTCTTAAAAAACTAGCCGATGATTATGGTGGAACCAGGCAAGAATTTTTTCAATTGGTTCTACGGGTGATAAAAGATAAATATGTTGAATTATGTATGTGGATTATGAGACCTTTTGATGAATATGTAATTGTTGGAACTTTAATGGGTATGCTTAACCCATTAACCTCTACTAGCAGTATTAAACAGCAGAGCATTTTAGAGTAGGGACGTTTGACAAGGATTGAATTGAACATAGTAAAAACCCAAGTACTGGTAGGGCATTTTCAGGGGCATTGCCAGTTATGGGTGTAGATTATGTTGCTTTATCATCCAAAGCAACAATATAAAATGCTCATCATATTTACCTTTAAAGCAGAATTGTATAAATTTCAAATTATGTCACTATTTTTTTTAGGTATAGTATCTGAAACAAAGTACAATCACAGAATAAAGATCAGTAACAGAAGAGCCACTCAGCAGTGCAAGATGTCAGTGTTTTTTTTTATGCAAAAATATGCTGTTTACTGGCCAGAAGGCGGAGCAGCCAGCCAGTACAGCATGTTTATTGGCCAGAAAATGTCATCAACTGGCTAGAAATATGGCGGCCAACATACGTAATGCAACATGCGCAATGACAGAAATTTTAAAGCTTCCGACTTAAGTGGCCCTTCTATATGGATCTTTATTCTATGGTAAAATTTAATGAAACTGGTTTTTTAAGTACAATTTAGTGAGTATAATATCAATAATTACTAAGTTACAATGTATAAAATGAAATTTCATACCAAAGTGAATGTAAAATGTGAGAAACACTATATATAAACAGCATATTCTATAATGTACAAGGAGTTTTGAAAAGATGTGTTCTTCTCCAATTTTGTATATTTCTAAACATACTTGTGGTCATTTATAGCTACGTGTTTACTGTTTACACTAAAATTAACGTTTAAAAGGTGAATTTAAACTAAAATCTGATGTGAAATAAAGAAATTTAAATATTCGTTTCACATATGCGTTTAAGAAATAATTTTCGTACCTTTTTTACACAAAAAATATGTATTTAATTAAATTGCTGTGCTTGACACAATGTTGAAATGAGTGTTTTCACAGCCAAAATGCAGCGCAACTGCTGCTCTAGATTTGATGAGAAGTAAAATCTCAGGTGCCAACCTCTCTAATGTTCCTCTTGGCAGGCAACACTTACTCATTTTTAGCTTCTTATCAGTTTAATTATCCTGACACTAATCTTAATTCCTTTTCCACCTCACCTTTACTAGCTAGCTGGTAAAGATTTGGTCTACAGTGGGTCCAATGCACCCTCTGATCAGGGGTGGAAAATATAGCAGACCATGGGACCATTGCTCCCAAAAAATTTTTCTATCTGCGCATAGCGCTAGATAATAGTATCGTTGAGTTTGTGTGTGTGTGTGTTAAACACTCAGGTTGACTAATAAGGGCTGTATGCATGTGAACAGGCCGTAAAACAAAGCTGGCAGCTTTCTACAGTGACGATTGTTTTATCCTAGAAGATTTATTATTTCTTTATTTTTCGCCCAATCATTATGGTAATTATTTACATAAAAGTATTAAAGCTACAACTATAAATAGGGCTAGGAGTCTAAAGAAACCTTCATAGGCTTTTAAGGTAAGTCCCTAGTTTAATGTCCAGTTTTATATTGTGTCAATCAGTGCTAAAAGTATTTACAAGAATATTGAAATTAATACGTTAATATTGCTTTCAATAGTAAGGATAAAGTACATGATAAGAAGAAAAGTTGGAGAGGTATAAAGACATAATCTGTTAATTACATGAATATGAATTCGACTTCTTTGTTTAAAATATAAGTTCACTAGACTGTATTGACTATTGTTCATAAAATGTATTTTTGATTTTGTTTTAAAGATTGGTAGTCATCTTATTTATGTCAAGCTAACAGCATCATTCAGAATTATTACGTTATAATATTGTTATATGGCTTATTAATAGTCACAGGACATCTTACGATTATAGGATTGCTTCATAAGCTGAGTTAAAGTTAATAAAATTTCTTTACAGATTGTATGTATTTTTTTCATTTAGCACACATTAAATGTGGCAGTACAGTGGCAGACACTTTGTGAAATATTGGGGGGGGGGGAGGGCTCATCAGGGGGTGCATAATATAGGGGATCACAGGTCCCAGAAAATTTTTGAGGTTGGCAGACAAAAATGGAGGGTAAAACTCGAAATAAAAAAAAAGTAAGGAGAAAGAAAGGAAAAACAGAAAGGAAGAAAAAATCACATAATTGAGTAAGCTATAGGTAGTGAACTAGTGATGTTTGCAATATGCAAGTAATACAAGTTTCCAATATACTGGTACAGGCTGCACTCCAGCAGCCTCATATTATGGTCAAAGAGGTGAGCCGATCATCAGCAAAACATCGGCAGCTACCCGATTAATCGGTTTGTTTTTTCACAATAGGCCATCGGCTGATTGTCTTTCACCATAGGAATGGTCAGTGGTGTTAGTAAAAACTATTGAAATTTCAAATCTTTGGTGTGGAAACACTGATCGAAAGTGGAAACACACTGTTTTTTATTTTCCGTGCTTTTTGACCATGTTTTCAGCTTTTTGCAATTCATAAATTTGCAATTTTTTATCGTGGTCCTAGACTCCATGGACCAATCAAATCTCCCAGTAACACGATCAATGTTGATTTCACAATGCTGAGAAATGTCGCTCTGTTCCTGCATGTTTTTACGGGAGAATAAGTATGTTGTCGCGTTCCTTTAAGTCAGATGCATCAGCAGTTTTAAATATAGGTTAAAAGCCAAGGGAGAGGTTTTTATTAAACTGTGAAGACCGAGTGCCGAAGGCCCGAGGTCTTTACAGTTTAATAAAAACTGATACCCGCGGCTTTTAACTTGTTTATATACTCATCAGACCATATTCTTTTGAATTTTGGAGGTTTTCTTCATTAAAAATTCAAGCTATATTAATTCAATGAGAGGTCGCTGCAGTTGTGGGACGAAATAACTAGGTGTAACATGCGCATTAACACGCTTTAAAATGTGGTCAAGCATGCGCAGTATATCATTTCACGTCCCACAAGCAAAAGAGCAGATATTACTGTATAAATTCCCTGCACAAGCATGTTTGATGTTGATCCAGCTAGTCCTCGTGCGCCGAATGATAGATACTCTTACCTAATGGTAGAGTTTTGACGGGCTCTGAGGTACACAGCTGTTGTCTGTTTCTCGACTTAGAGACGTGCAACGTTTACTAGTCGAAAAGGAGATGTGGGTCTTGAGTTTTCCTGCAAATTCAAGTCCCGAATTCAAGACTCATGCCAGGTCTTGAATT
>CACRXK020004634.1:0-30885 GCA_902702795.2 Paramuricea clavata | reverse complement strand
CTTTCGCCATTTCTCCGCCATGTTGCCTTCCGCGCGGGCAAAGGTTCATGGGATGTTATGATAGCGCTCGGCCCACTGGCTCGGCCACTGCTCGGCTCATGGGAATTTCTCTCGGGTCGCTGTGCATTATGGTAGTGGCAGCCCTCGGCCATGGGGAAATTCACTTTTACTTTAATTTTAATTGTAAATTATTTTGCATTTCATTTTAATTTATTTTGTATTTCATTTTAATTTATTTTGTATTTCATTTTAATTTATTTTTATTTTTCATTTTAATTAAAAAAATAAAAAGTAAAAAAATCTTTAAAATAATGTAAAATGTACAAAAAAAACGAGTGGCAACGCTCGGCCACCATAGAGCTCGACAACTGGACTCTGTAAGATTTGCATCACAAAAATTCTTCGACTGTTAATTCTATCGAGCGAGATGGCAAAAATATCGATATTAAAGCGCCAACCTGTACGTACCCTTCCTGGCTCCGCTAGCGGTCGTTTCGAGACTTTGATAACTACGTACCATGGTGTATTCTCTTCATATATAATATAATATACATGAAAGAATTTCTCAATTCTGATAAGAACAGTGCAAATTTCATTGACTATTTAGGCTTTCTGATTCGCTTAAAATATTTTATTTATTTATTTTACAAGTTTGCCATTATTAAAGATATAAACTATAAACTATAAATTACACACAATGGCTGGAATGACCACACAGAGATAAAATCTCCAATAACGGGGTTCCACGAAATATGAAATATGAAAATATTGATGAAACAATAATTCAGATAGCCAGTAAGATACAGCAATTTCCAGAAGATATAACACAAAAAAAGAAATATTTGGGAGTTTTTTAGGAGTGACTGCATAATATAAGTAATATGGTTTCTCGTGCAATTTGAAAAAAAAACATGCACTCGTGAGTTTTTCAAAGACTTCAAATTCCAGTCGTCCTTCGGACTCGTGCAATTTTGATAGTCTTTGTTGTGCATATTTTTTTTCCAAATTACACTCGAAACCATAGTATTACCAACACATATATATTTGAAATTTTGAATGCAACATCGTTGCATTATACCAGCGAGTAACTGAACCGTAAAGTTATATGAAAATAGAAAATTTTTAAAAGTATCGAAATTCTTGGTGAGTGTATGTCATTTTCCTAAAGAGGAGAAATATTTGACCAAATTGTACGTAATGTCTTTAAAAGGAATGTGAGCGATCTCCCACGCACTTAGAGGTGTCTTGTGTGCGTAGCCAACCAGTAAATCACTTTATTCCTCCCCCTCATACTATCTCTTCTTTGTCTTGGTAACAGTGGCGTGTGTTGCTTAGCAACGGTTGAAACGTGATATTTTGTGGTACCGAAATCTTGCCACTCGCGTCGACAATTTGCGCATGCCCTTTCTGATGTCATTGCCAATAATATATTCATGCTTCCACAATTCCATGCGAGCAATTCCTCTATTTTCCTTCGTTTTGTATCCCGGGCGGACTGAGACTAAACGCGCGGTCAAGACCAAATAAAAGCCTCTGCATGCATTATTCTTGTCGGTTTTTTTTGTCAGATTTGGGGTTCAATATTAAATTTCGGTGACAATTTTTTACACTTTCAAATTTTAGAAATAGGATTAGGTTTATGGCAGTATAAAAGTAGCCACAACCCACAATCTTGGATATAACTGGTTGAGACTATACCTTTCTCTCTATACAAAATTCGCATACCCCTTATGATAAATTCATGTTGAATCGTGTTGTGCTTCTTAAGCCCTCGCTCCCCCAACTCAATGTTGAGCTTATGTCATGGTAAATTCCTAAATGTTGTTTCGACTGACGCTGTTTACAACCGTTTGAACTGGGGGAGAGGGGGGTGACGAAGTTTGTTTTATCAATGTACATCAACTTTGCAATATTGGCTGGAATGGTCTCAAGGGTTTATGTCCAAGATTGTTGGTTTAGAGTTGGCATCGGGTGAGGTTAAGGCTTGGAAGCTTGATGACGTATAGAATTTAGTATTCTTGGGTTTCACTATGGCATTATGCAGTGAATCTGACGGGGGGTCAACCTCAAATGTATTGATGCTTATGCTGTACTGGAGTGTGAAAATGATACGAAATTCCACAATAGTACATAAAACGAACAATCGACTCACTCTGATAACTGTGTTTTATTTTAGAGTTGACCCCCCCCCCGTCACTTCTGTGACGTCATATGAAACCCAAGAATTAAGTTCAGAATACTGTACGTCTTCCTCTCATTCCTAACCCAGTCTCTTCCCTTTTCGCCTTCAAAAAGAAAACGGTCTTTGGAAAAGTCTACGTCAAATACATATAATAGACATAATTTCACGGAAAACAGGACACGACGTCTAGGACGACGCGGATGTCGTCATTTGGCGCCAACTGTCGTCAGCAAATGTTTTGGATTATCCTGAACAGGGATTACTCCTTAATTAATAGAAAGTAGAAACTCCCAACGGTCTGTGGCCAGCGTAGGTAGTGACAAAACAACAGAAAGTCGCGGATTAAATGGGAGAGGTTCAACTACCTGAAAAATACAAGCGAAACTTCGAAGTTTCGAGCGAGAGTACTTCGTTGGGAGGTTCGTAGGCGACTTTCTATTTTCCTACTAACTTCCGACGAAGGCCCTCGCTTGAAACGTCGAAGTTTCGCTTGTATTTTTCAGGCAGTTCAACGTCTTTCAAATCGCAACTTTCTGGTATTACGTCTTAATTCCAAGAATTTTCAATACATGCGAATGACGCACAACGCAGCTGGTGGGTCTGCATTTGTCTGCACTTATGGAAAATATTTTCCCATATTACTATTAATGGACCGAAATCTCATCTATAATTACCTACATGCCGCGGTTAGATTGTTACTAGACTGATCTGGACTTTTATAACTGATCTGAGAAGAGGCTGAGAAACTAACTATGTGGTAATTTCACGTCTTAGATAGGTTTTGGATGGGTTTGCGAAAAATGCAACGCTCAGCAAGCGCTCTATTAAACCAACTGAGCTACAGGGCTAGTGCCTAGTTGTCGATCTCTAATTGCAAGGTTCATGTATAACTCAGGTGATGCTAATGCAAGGTGTATGAGTAAATATCAGACAGAACCGAATTCGACGTTTTAATGCTATCCAAAATTTGGGTCGAAATAATACTAATCGGAACAGGAATTGAAAATAACAGCGACGATTTGTTGGCAGGAACTTTCCCAGTATATATTGCGTTTTTAGTTCGTTCGTTAAAACATGTTTACACCATCTATATGCGCTTGTTTACACTACAATGCATAGACAAATATAAACAAAAAAACGCGGCACGAAAATAGAAACTGCGGCTTCTGTCTGTGGCTTCTGTGGCGAGCTTATCTCGTGACGTCACTGACGTGAATTTCCGATCATTCTTTACGGGAAATGACGAAGACGTTTCAGGGGGAGTGGAACGACAACACAACAATTGCGGCTTGATGGAGGCGATATACTGTTCTGTTTAGAATGTATGGTGATAATCTTTTGGCTTTCCACGGGAAATACGACAAGTTTGAAGGCGTTTGAGGCTCGCCGGTAATAATTCATGAATATTCGCATCGTCTTCTAACGCGTTTCCTTCAACAGAAGGCCAGAAAAGGCAAAACGAGGGACTGAAATTCTGTCGGAATGCATGACACCGAAAATTTTAAGAAAAACATTCACGAAGATTATGACATCGAAGAAGAACTGGGAAGGTATGTTGTCGTTTGAAAATATCGTTAAAGAAGAGGCCAATTGTGTGGCTAAATGTTTATCCATTCAAATTTTGCCAAAACAGCCACGATTTTGCTATTCTCGCGACAGATTGAAAGTGGTCGCCGTGTGCGAGTCAGGCGCGCACCGGCCATTTGTAGACGGCCTTGGCTATTTTATATACTTCGCAATAAATATGTTGCGGCGATTTATTTAAAACGACTTCTTGTTTGTTTTTTAAAGCGGCCAGTTCGCCGTAGTCCGTAAGATTGTCGAGAAAGAGACGGGCGATGAATTTGCAGCGAAATATGTACGTAAAAAGCGAACGAAGGCAAGTCGTAATGGCATGAGCCGCGAAGATATAAAAAGAGAGATTGAAATTCTACGTATGGTGGACAGCGAAAAAATTATAAAGGTTCACGATGTCTATGAGACTGATAAAGAAGTGATATTAGTTATGGAATTGTGAGTACAGGATTATTATTTTAACGCATTTTAAAGATATCTTATTTTGTCTAAGCATATGACAGTATTTCACCCTTGCAACAGAACACCAACTCGCTTGCTAATCAAATCAGAAAATGTAGCAATAAAGTACATTTTGTACCCGTGAAAATGTGTACAAAACCCGCCCCAAAGTGCGCAATTCAAAGCCTGAACTGTTACATTTTATACCCTAGGCTTCGAGGTGGTGAACTGTTTGATTATATTTCAAAAAAAGACTTTCTAACTGAGGAGGAAGCAATAGATTTCACGAGACAGATTTTACAAGGCTTGCAGCATCTTCACAGCCGCAGTGTAGTGCATTTGGACCTGAAGGTAAATGGTTTAATGTTACACTCAATTAATACGACAATACTGTTGTCCCTAAAATAGATTGAGTTGAAATCTGGACAGATATATTGTATTTCTTATTAAATCTATTTTAATATAACCGCATTACGATATTTTGATCAAGTTATAAAGTAATTCTGTTGTCATTAATGTCTGCACCGGCTATTTGTGTTGTCAACTGATCTACAATAATCTAGCGTGATTTTTTGTGGCTTATACATAGGTGAATATAAACCTATTATATGTATTCTTTGCCAAAAGACAAAATGCATTTAATGTGTTGGTGTTACAATAAAAAACTACAACTCTTTGTCACATCATGTAAATATGTTCACTTGCATATATAATGAGTTGTATACTTGCGATTTTTAAGTGCTTTTCCAGATCAGATACAGAACCCAAATATGAGCTCTGTACCGGTGTAAAGTATAAAATTTACCACAATTCGCTCGATACCCAAAAATGGTTTCATAAATACAAATGCAGGAATGACCAAATCCGTCGAAGCAGTCTTCAAGAAGAGACAGACGACCTGTCATATCGTTTGTTCTTCAATTATAATGTTAATTTTAGAGGAGAATTTAGAACGTTGTAATAAATCAATTTAGGTGTATAAGCACAATTGTTCTTGTGTGTTGCAATTGTAAATATGAACTTTTTGTTTTCAAGAAGGATATATGAAATTGTTTTCTTATTTAAAACCCGTGTTTCCCAATCAGATGCATATTAGCACTAAAAATAGTACACTTGTTGAAAAACGTTTAAGGAACGCTTGAGTTTTTGTGACTTCGCTGAAATACAATTTATGTCACCTCTGTCTTGCAACAAAATAAGGGCGGTATTAAATCGCTACGCTTTTAACTCCATGGGCATGATACAGCCACATAAATGTACATCATTTTACAGCGCTGTTGTACCGAATTGTGCATTTCTTGAGGCAATTGTTCCACCGTATAAGATTTAGAAAAATAATATTTTCCGTGCGGGATAATTGTGAATAAGCCCGGCTTTCCTGTTTTGTTTTCCTGCCTTGTTTTCCTGCCTTGTCTCCAAAAAGACATGCGACATTCAAAGCAATAAATTTACAGCGTATTTCGTTGCATGAGCATTTTTAAAAGGCTAGACAAGCCTGCCTCCCTGTTTGCAATAAAGGTGACAGTATTCTTTCTCCGCAGCGTGTGATTGTCGCGTGTGGAGCGCGTTTGCCTTTAACCTATATTATAGCTGCTTATGGTTTTTAACAGCCTGCTTGTGAAATATTAGCAGCATTTCGACGTGGTTTAGCAAAGCGATTATTAAATCACACCGCTCGCTGATTTTTGGCCAAATTTAGCCACTCTTGTGCTGTAGTGTTGACACATGCGTGGATGATAAAAGACAAGCCATCATGCGGAATGTGGCCAGACCCCTCGTTGATCTAAATACAAACAATTTGTCAGCTTGCCTTTGTCTGATTATAGCAATGCACAAAACGTGGGCTAGGGTTTTTTTGTGCAACATTGTCTGCATGTTATGCGCTGGCATTTCTGCTATGGGTACATCATGAAGGGAGTAGTTTCCAGTTTGACTCTACGCCATGCATGTGTATTTCCTCTTTCTGCAGGTGACAAAAAATCATCTGCAATTAGACCTGCTTGCGAAACCAGCAGCCGGAGCAGGTTCCCAACTGCATATTTTGCAAGTTACAACCAAGGACCAGGCCACCGGGGGGGGGGGGACGTTTTTCATTAATTGGGCCTGAAGAACATAACTCAGAGCTCGACGGCTTGATAAATAAAATTTTGCCACAGAGCAGACACAAAGTTTGAAAATAGAAAGAGAATGTTATAGAAAAGAGATGCAGGCCTATTAAATCTGGTCGGTAAACATTGCAAAACGATATTGGGAAAAATTGAAAATTTGGGCTATAACTAGCGTGCACAAGAGCATATGACCCAGGTTTACAGATAGCTGCAGTCACATGCAACATGGTTTATACCTCAGATCCCAACATTCAACACCCATGCTCTGTGTAATGCTGCAAGTTTACCGAAGCTAGGAAGCCGTGGAGTGACACTATTTTCAAAAGTCTAAGTGTAGGATAGACGATGATCACATGTGATCAGTGTGATATAGATTCTCGAGAAATAGTTTGGAACTCCGATGCCATAGGAATGGTCCAAAATCTAATAAGAACAAATTTCCTATACATAGGAACTCCTATCGTATAGGGATTTGGGCCAAAATCAATAGGAATTCCAATAGGATTTTTTCATTGGGATTAATTTGACCACTAAAACATAAATTATTTAATCAAATTTTTTAATGTCAAAACTCAAATTAAGCAAGATTGATTTATGAATTTCATTTTAATTTGGGATACTTGCTGTATGTGCGTTGCTGATAACCTTACTAAGTATTAAAAAACAATCAAGGTGTGTTTGTATTTAGTCTAGCAGAAACATGAGATGATCTGTCTTAAATATATCACACACAGTGTTCTGGCTTGATGTGCTTAATATGATATATATGTTTGTATTTCTGCTAATTGTAGAAGGTTAAGGTCTTTTGTTTCAAAACATAGTTCTATCGAGTGGGATGTGCAAAATTTGGCTAATTAATTAAACTGATGTAAAAGTAACTAAAACTGTGTCTAAATAATAACTGAGATCATTATTAACCCTTTAAATTAAGTGGCAATGCACCCTACTTTGTACGATTTCACTCTGTCTAACACCAGACGATTTTACTGCCAAGATTTTGCTGGGCTACAGGGACCGCGGAGCCCGTTTAAAAGTGGGGGGGGGGGCAGGATAGCACGGGAGCTATGCCACGCAGACAGGCTGGATTTTATCCGGTAATTTTTTTATCCACCGAAAAAAGTGGGGGATGGCCCCCCAGTTCCGCAGACCCTGGGACCCCCTGTCCTGCGGTCCCTGGGCTAAAAAGCATGTTTTATTGTTTAGCCCGAAAATATTTTGTTAAAAAATACGAGAAGGAAAACCATCAAACTGGTGGATTTTGGTCTCGCTCGAGTTGTGAATGAAAACGAACAAGTTCGAGAGATCATGGGGACTCCTGAATTTGTTGGTAAGATGTGGAGCATGAATTATTATTTAAATTTGATAAATGGCATATTTTAACTTTCTGAAAAAGATAGGATGAGACTTGGCAGTCATGCAACCTGGTTAGCTGTTCTTAATGCTTTTTCAACACTATCATGTATTCTATTTAAGCTGAAACATGGCTGGTTTTGTTAATCTAGAGCTTGAAATATCACCAGTAACAATTTGTAAGTGCCAACTCTCTCTTAATTTCTTAACTTCTTGGAGAGCCTCTCGACCTTCCCTGTGACTACACGACTCGTCATAATCTTTTTTCAGGTAGTTTTAATACACTGCAGTGATGCCACCTGACAATAGACTACTACAGTACATTAGGCCTAACAAAAATATCCTGTGCTTAATTCTACCTTCTTGTTTCTGCCAATCTTAATGTACGTGTTTTTTTATGTTGTTGTTTTTACTATGAAAGTTGGTCAAATAATTGGTAGTGTCCCAGATGTTTTGTCCAGGATTGTAGACCAGTACATTGTATTTCAAATGGTATAACTTTACCACTGCCTACTTTTACCAGATAAAGTTTATTTAAATTCTTGTTTTCTAGCTCCTGAAGTATTGAATTTTGATACAATTAGCACTGCCACTGATATGTGGTAAGTTTAAATTATTTTTTCTTAAAATTAATACTTTGGAATCCAATAAATGTTGTTATCATTTACTCAAAATTAAACTCTTCTTTTTAGGGCCTTGGGAGTTATTGCTTATATTTTGTAAGTATTAATTAAACAGCATCTAGTGGTATTTCCGCTGTTTTCTGTTCATTTTTAATCGCTCCATTATACTAGTGAAAGCATCACCTGACAAAGATAAACCAATCATTTGGGTTTAATCAAAACAAAGTGTATCAGAATATATCAATACGGACACAGAGGAAGTACATACAGAGATCTCACTTCAGGTTAATTTCGCGTAAGGGATTTTTTCAGTCCGCCATGTTCTTAGCAAGTGCCCTAAAGAGAGGCAGTCACCCCCCTGAAAACATACCCAGCTATTTCGGTAAAAAAGCGCCTTACGGTTTTGTAATGGAAGTTACACTTCTGTATGTCTTTTTTCTGTGATACGGATCTGCAGTTATTCTAATTGCTGCCAACCAATTGAGGGTGAACCCTAAATGTTTTCCAAGACATAACGTGGCAAGTAGACGTCAGTTTTAGACAAGGACTGACGTACAATATCCATATCAATCAGATTATCACAACACGGAAACACTTTGGCATGTTTATGTATGACTGGCTGGTTATCTGCACGTTCAGCAACTTCAGGTTCACGTTTCGTGTGAGTAATGTCTAATGACTAATGTCCATGTAGGAATAACTCAGTCTTCTTAAACGTTCACAGCTTGTACAGGAAAAACCATCAAGTTCTGCTATTAGTTTTTCAAAGAGTCCTAAAATATTCGTATACATATTTCAATGCATGATTTTGCTGCGTCAATGCCAATGGAGATTGTAGTGTTGACTGATACAGTTTCATTTAGTATCATAAATACGTGATGCGTGGGTGTTCGGTGTCGTGTTTATCCCACATAAGAATAATTCGTGAACATTTTAGCCAATTAATTCACTTTCAGTGACCTTGCTACAACCAGTAAAATAACGCGTAAAACTGACTGACAGAGCTGTCCTTTAGATAAAATTACTTTGACTCTTTGAGTTGAGTTTCCTCCTGTAGCAACACGGGGCAGAAATTGCATCGCCCTTACTTGATCCCTGGGGAGAACAGTTTAAACTGATAGAACTATCCAGTATAAATAAAGTTAGTTTAGGTAAGGTTTCCTCCTGTGGTAACACTAGTTCAATGACAATGAGCGATTTAGCCATAAGTGGACACTGAGAACATTGAGCTTCTTTAGAAGCACATTACAGACTACTATAAGTTGCATTATTCGATGTACAAATGTATTTTTAAGGTTAAGCGGAGCTTCTCCATTTCTCGGTGAAGACAACCAAGAGACTTTTACCAACATTATTCAAGTGGACTATCAGTTTGACGAGGAATATTTCGCAGAGATCAGCGACGAAGCAAAAGACTTTATTCGAAAGCTGCTTGTAAAAAATCCAAGGTATGTAGTAAGACTTAACGGATCAACAATTGAACGTCAGCTTTTACATAATTTTGGGATTATGGCAGAGAAAATGTACAGTGCTGATGAACAATGTTGTCGTTCGTTAGTGCCACTGGCGAAGCCAGCCCAACAATTTGGTCATGCGATACAAACTTTAAATTATCATTCATTCCTTTAGAAATTGTTTTCACGGTCTATGAACACGGATATTTACATAGCATGACCAAATTATCGGCCTGACTTCGCCACTGGTTATATTAGTGCATATGCCTTCCCATCTGCAACAGTAGTTCTGCAATCTGCAACATACAGTGTTTGACTATAATATGGTGTCTCAGTCAATGTTGTCTCAGAACAATAGATCGAGAGGTTAAGATCTGACTTCCACTACCGCTACCTCTTACTGGCTTAGTCCGCATCCGATTGGTTAATCGGATATATGAAACGCATCTGACAACATTCTGAATGGTTAATAGTCCCTTGAAGTCTAATCTGAACCTCTCTATTGCATCCAGTTTGACTCAACTATTAGACACCACACTAGATACATCGGATCTGTAGAGGAAACAGAGCCATCCAATGTTACAGTAATCGGTTGTGGCAGATAACATTATGACCTCAGTCGATGTTCTTTAATTCTTTGTTGCAGAAAACGACCCACTGCTCACGACTGTTCCCGACATACTTGGGTGGAAGAGGAGGTTAGTCACATATCTGAAGTTAACCCCAGTTATCCTTATTGCTTCCTATTTTATCATTTTACTTTGTCTAATACCATCATGTATATTTAGGTTGTTGATAAGAAAAAGAAACAAAGAAGACGAACCACCCAAATTTGTACTTTCAACTTCAAGAGATTTGTTGCCAGAAAGAGATGGAAGGTATAAGGAAAGATTCCTTATCACTTATGTTTTGTTTGACAAAATACAATCTGAATCACGTGAAAATGAAGAAATAAATTACTTATTTTATAATCATTCTTTCATTTTACTGTTTTTCATTGTATTCCGATTTTTGTCTTTGTCCTAACCAAAAACTATAATTCCATGTTTCCTAGTGATGTTTAGTTTTTAAGAAAAACTTTCTTCAACCTTAATAATTTTTGTCTCTTCCAGATGTCTTATAACAAAATCCGTGCAATGAATTTGATTGCAAAGATGGGCATTAAACCTCCGCCAGGCTTCATAACTGCGATCCCGCCAATGACCGATAACAACAAAGAAACCAACAATGAGCCTGAGGTATGCAAATGGTTTTGTTGAACGTCTGTGTTTGCGATCGATTAGTATCTTGCTTTGCATGAAATTTCATCATTGTCCAACAGTGTCCAACAGACCAATATGTTGAGTGATGTTGAACAAATGTTGGGGGAGTGTGTTCAATGATCACGCGTAGGGACGTCGGTGGCGCAGTCAAACTAGTTAGTTTGGATGACTTTTAATTCGCTTCCCTCCCCACAGCCACCTACTCTATTAACACAGCCACCTACTCAAAATAATTCTGAAAGCTCTGATCGACACTTTGTTTCTTATTTTTCCCAGCCCGCGGAAGAAAAGCCGCCAAACTCACATAAAGACCACAAGAAGAAAGAGTCGACAATCCACCGTAAAAAACATAAACAATCTAGTTCTCCGAAAACAGCAGTCGAGAAGACCGACTCTCTTACTCTCAAGACAATGGACATTGATATTGGTGAAGGAGAGAGTGCGGAGCCTGAGCCCGAGCTTGTCGATGACAACGAGACGGACGACAAAGTCGAACTCAGTCCTGCGGTCCAGGAGCCTGTCGATTACGGCTCGATGACAAAACGGGAAAAACGACGCGCCCGCGGACAGTTGAGAACGGACGAAATCGCGAAATCCAAAAAGGAAGTCGATGCAAAGCAGACGAAAATCGAGACTGATGAAGTCATTAATGGTGACGTAGCCGCTGACCAAGTCTTTAATAATGGCGGCAAAGAAGCCACTGACCAAGTCGTTAATGGTGGCGAAAAAGCCACTGACCAAGTCGTTAATGGTGGCGAAAAAGCCACTGACCAAGTCGTTAATAATGGCGAAGAAGCCGCTGACCAAGTCGTTAATGGTGGCGAAGGAGCCGCTGACCAAGTCGTTAGTGGTGTCAAGGAAGCCGCGATGGTTGTGGAAGAAACCGCGCCTGCTGATGAGAAGCCAGTGGAGACTAAAACTGTGACAAGCACGATGCACATTGAACACAAGCCTCAAAGTGGCGGCATTTTGAAAAAAGGAGGTAGAGGGGGTCGTATACCAAGCACAGAAGACCATTATTTTGTTACACTCAATGCAGCGTTGCTTCAACAAGATGATACATTTTACCATTCTGGTCTGCAACCAACACGTAAGCATGGTCATGGTATACTCAAACACAGTGCATCGACGCCTCCCGACGTCACTACGAAAGATTCCGAAGAGAAGAGTGCACCGAAAGGTTCCGGATATGTTCGAAAACGTTCCGAAGATGTACCGAAAAGCACCGAAGATGTTCCAAAGCCTTCTGAAAATAAGAAAGTTTCGCAATTCACGACCGTAGTTCAAGTTAACAGTGGGGGAAACGCCCCACAAGACGATAAACCAGGAAGTGGCGTTCTTGTCGGTTTACAAGTAGACAAAGCAGTTGCGCATGCGCCTGACAAGGAGACTGCTAACGAGATGAAACCGGAAGTGCCAAAGACGGAGGTCAAACCAAGTCATCACAATTCTGACTCAAAAAAAGCACCTCAAGTCAAAGAAGCAACACATAAGAGCGCACTTCAGACCAAAGAGGCAACCCCACCTCCAAAGAGACCCCTCACGAATACCGACAACCCCCCACAACAGCGAAGTTTCACCCCACCTCCCTGGCAACGAAAATCTAGCAGGGAAAACTTGAAAGCGACTCCCCCGCCTATACATGGTGTTTCCAAAGTCTCGTTGAAAGCAAACCGCTTTGTCTCGAACGACAAGCAGCCTAGCCCGAAGTCACCGACCAACGCAGGTTCCGTGAAAACCTCTAACGTTCTTGGAAAAAGCAAACTTTTTCAGAAAGAAACAAATAAACCGGATATCAAGAAAACTGCAGCCACAAAAACGAACTCGGGACAAGAACTCAAAAACGTTGCTTGTGATATTAATTTGGATGACACGCCTGCAAAAAATGGCGCAGTTGAGATTCATGAGTCCAAAGCACGTGCCGATAGTCAGTCGAAAGGGCGTTCCGATAGTCAGTCGAAAGTTGGGTCTGATATTGAGTCGAAACTGCGGTCTAATAGTCAATTGAAAGTGCTCTCGAATGGTCAAACAAAACCCCGTTCCGATAGTCAATCGAAGACGCGTTCAGGCAGCGTGAAAACGGATAACATAAAAAATAAGAACAATAGCGAAGACAATAACAAAGGGAGCAAAATTAGTGCCAACGACTCCAGGTCTCGTTCTAACAGCGCACAGAAGGTAGAAGCGAAAGTTTTAAACGGCGAGAATGCTAAGAAATCGATAAATAATGCGGTGCAAAGTTCTGTCGAAATTCCTGGCGGGAATGAAGAGCAAGAGGCTGGGACGGAGGTTAACGAGGAACTAACAAGTTTGTCAACTCACAGTTTGACCGAGTTTACGATCAGGCCGCGTGGAAATTCTGGCGAGGAGAAGGCAGGCGAGGAGAAGGCAGGCGGGTTTGACATTATGCTTACTATTGCCCCGCCAACTGATCAGCCCACGCAAGAACCACGCGCGGTGTCCACGATGAAAACACGATTCACGTCGTCATCTTCGTCACTCCCGGACCCACGCTCTGGACTTTCGAACGGAAAGCTGACGTCATTGAGTACCAATGATATGACGTCACTTAGTCGCGAACCAGTGACGTCACCAACCACTGACCGACACGGTGTGGCGCAAGGATCGAAATACACCCCTCAAAGGGACTTTTCGAAGTATTTAAACAATGAGCCATCAAAACCCATTAAAGTCACCGGAATACCGGCAAATACCCAGAAACCCTCATGGCAAGTGAAGCGAAATAGCTCTCCTGCGACCGTAATCACCCCTGCTAAAACCATTAATAACCCTAAAAGCCCCACCACACCCACAGTGCGACCGCTCTCATTTGCTGCCAAAAGTGCTGCAGCAAAAGTATCGGTCGCATATGTACCAAGAAGATCGTTTGGATTCACGACAAAAACCGGCAATCAATCGGAAATGGTCGCGAAACCTTCGGAACCCGAGGAAGCCCCGAAATTAAATAACAACGATGAATCGAAACGTTGGTCCCAGACATCTTACACTAGCGATCGGTCAGCCAGCTCTGCTTCGTCAGATGAACTGTCGCTTAGCAACGTCACCGATGAAAACACCGCATTGAACCGCGCGGGCTCAAACGAACAAATTAGTAAAAATCCTGAAATTTGTCGAAAAATTGAAAATCATTCGGGAAAACTGAGTCCAAACGCCAGTCCAGTTTTGCAAAAGAAATGGAAGGCAACTCTTGTTCTTCCGAAAGAATCCGAGAAAGTGCCTTCGGGTAAAGATCGGGACATTCGGATCTCGTCGACAAATGCTCCTCGCAAGAATAAATTCACAAATGTCCGGTCAATGTGGGAAAAAAAATAGGATTTAGAATTTAAAATCTTTAAAATGTGTGTTGAGAATGAATTGATTTCGTGTGATAACGAACAAAGTTTGTAAAATATTTAGAAATTTAATTTAGCGAAAAAAGTCGCATATACATATATAAATATATATAAATATCGTATTTTTATATGAACTGTTATGAAAAGATATTTTGCACTATTATAATTTATATTAAATGTAGGAAGCACTGACCACCTCGCTAAATTCACTTGATGGACAAATATTCATTTAAATATCTCTTGAACTAAGAGACTATAGTCTTTTCTGTGAATGTATTTTTTTTTAGTAGAAATTTTTGGGCTGACAATTAGATTATTTGCAAAGTTTTTATTTATGAAAATACGAATGGTATGTGTCGTGTGTGATGAAAAACCTAGCTAAAGGAACTTATACTATTTGAAGTGCTTCGGAAATTCCACGCAATTTTTTTTATGATTGCATTGTCTGCAGGTGTTTACACTGGATGTGAACTACACACCTAAAAATCTCACAACTTGTCAACAAGATGTGTTTGCAAACAGGCTTGTAACAAGCTTGTCAACAAGTTGTAACAATGCTGTTATTTTATCAAGTTGCTACAAGCTTGTCACTCACAACTTGTTGACAAATTGTTGAATTATGCGACAACAAGTTGTTGGAACAACTTGTAACAAGTCTGTGGAGCTCAACAACCTTGTAGCAAGTTGTCATCAAGCCGTTGACAACTTGTCAACAAGCTGGGAACAAGCAGTGCGAACACATCCTGGTGACAAGTTGTTGGTACAGCATTGCTACAAGTCTGCTGCAGTTTGTTACAACTGCGTGTGTAGTGGATGAGTTTTGAAAGTTCAGATGAAGGGTAAACCATATTATACTCGGAGTATTCATAACTCATCTGCTCGTTCATATCCATGAGATGAAATTCGCACTACGGCACTAGAGATCGCAGCAAGTGTAAACGAGTCTAGAAAGTGACAAAACGTCATCTCTTGTTGGTCCGGACGGAGTTCCGTAGAAAATAGGAATACCCGAACTAGGTTAACTAAATTTATACTGGATAGCGCGGTTAGTTTTTCATGATTCTCCGGAAGTCGTGGGTTTTCTGTGGGTACTCCGGTTTCCTTGGAATGTTGACAGGGTGATGAACAAAGCCTGGTTTACTACTATCAAATTTTACATAGGTGTTGAAGGATTTGTAAGAAATGTATAAGGGAATTAGTGGAAAGAGCCTGGGTACACCTAGCCTGCGCGCAGACTATATAATGACATCTACATATATATATATATATATATATATATATATATATATATATATATATATATATATATATATATATATATATATATATATATATATATATATATATATATATATATATATATATATATATATATATATATATATATATATATATATATATATATATATATGTATGTATATATATATATGTATATATATATGTGATCACAAAAAAGCAGGCTTAACTCGACGTATACATAAATCTGATTTTATTCTATGCTTTCATGTTAAACAACTAGACTGTGAGTCATCGAAAGTTGTGACTTAATAGCAACGACCGTTAATTAAAAACAACTTTAATTAAGGTAAATCTGTAATTAAGATTCAATGATACATCAAGAGCTGACCGTATGTGCGTTAAAAATTCTTCATTGCCTTTCCTATTTGAATGTATTGCGTTGCATTATTGCAGGGTGGTATTGGACTTCAAACGTGTTCACAGACTGGCTTTTGCAGTTCGTTTAAACCCACGTGGACCAGAATGCATCACCAGTTAAACATGGCCGTCGTTGTGGTGAAATGCTCCACTTTGAACTTACTGGAACGCACCAGCGGTTGCGCTCGCAGGCTCGGTGCTTTTAATAAACATTCGGAAAGGAAGGAATATAAAAACAACAATAGTGCCGAAATAGAGTGTTTTTTCTTTCGATTCTACGCTTTTCGGAGGCAAATGTCTGCCTTTCAAGGACTGAAGAAAGAGATACGAGTTCTTGAAAAGGTTTTCCATCCAAAACATGAACGTTTTCGGGTAAAAGCGAATGGCCTGGACGAATTATCGTGTCGCTTTCTTGGTGCGAATGGCGAACAGTTTGTCATTCATTGCAATATATATGTGAGTTGAAGTGTTTAGAATTTGTTATTCCTTGTGCTTTTCCTGTTCGTTTGAATGATTTAGGGTGCTTGAATGATTTAAAATTATTTTGCAGGAATCTTATCCATGTGTTGTCCCAATGTGGTTCACTGAAGCCGACGAAACTTCGGTCGTCGAATCCGTGGAAAAAATCGCTGAAAATCAGCACGAAAATGCGGAAAAACTGGTAAGAATTAAGCCTTGTTTTGTTGTTTCCCTCTTCGAAATCCGCCTCATTGTATGTAGAGAGACTTATGTAGTCCTTTTATAAATTTATAATTCGTTTTATTGCTGTAAACAGTTCTGTAAATGTGATGTGTTTGATGAATATTTTAACGTACTGTATTCATAAGGTCAGGTGTGTTTTGTACAATATTGTGTTACATTTTCTATTGTGCTATATTAGTTGACAAAAATGACCAAGCATTTAATCGAAGAATTATGCAGAAGGCAAAGTTTGGATATCCCGCACGTTTTAGAGGGTTTAGAAAGCATTCAAATTGAGGTTTGTCAATTTTTGTGATGTTCATTTTGGAAAATGAATAAAGAGATGTATAATTTATATAATGTATACTATTGATTAATTATGTCATTATTAATATGGGTATATTTAATCAACTGTTTGATAGTGATTTGGTTGTACGTCAGACATATCATATTTCCCTGTTGCAATTTCAAATATGCTTTGGATTTAGAAAAGGAAAGCCAAAAATACAATGTCAGTTTGGCTCATGTTCATATATTTGTGTTCACAGACCATAAAAACAATCGATTTCAAAAGAAATTAATAACGCAGAACACGAATATATGAATATGAGTGCCCCCAATTATCAAGCTTGCTACGGCACTGGGGAAAGATTAATTTAACCCATTGAGTCGCATTGCACCCTGATTAAGTGCAAAATTAAGTACAAATAAGCTACATGAAAGGATCTGATGACTCTGATGCAAATGGAAATTAGATTGATGAATAACATTTACAAGTAAACTACGTCAAGCGTTCCTCTTTTGAGTTTCTAAATGGCTTGCGATTTTCCTCATTACCTTTGCAATTTAAAAAAACTCCCTTGAGGAAATTTGCAATGTTGCTAAAAGCCAATTAAATTTTCCTCAGTTCCTGTTAGAAGTTCTTAACTTCCTGTTACAAGTTCCTAACTTCCTGTTCTGTTCTGCACGTTGCAATTGGCTAGCAAAAATAATCCACCAATGACAATGCTCAGAACAGAACAGGAAGTCAGGAAATTAAACAGGAAGTTAGGAAAATTTAAAATATTGCAACAGCCGATAGGAACATTGCAAATTCCCTCAGGGGCTTTGGAGGATCTAGATGGGGGGTCTGAAAATCAGAAAACGGTAACAATTTTGGTATTTTAACGGTAACTACGGGAACCACTGAGTATTTTGATAAAATACAAAACAATAGATACTCCGAAAATTGAAAGCATTTTGAAAATTTATTTCAACGTTTCGACTAAACTACAGTCATCATCAGGAAATGAATGATGATGATATTACATATATGTACAAGGTCGTACAAGTATATATAGTGAAGTAACAAGATACGATATAGTTAATGCTTTCAATTTTCGGAGTATCTATTGTTTTGTATTTTAACAGTGACAATAAGTAACATTTTGGTATTTTAACGGTAAATCTTTGAAAACTCTTCTGAAACAATAAACAGTATTTTTCCTCACGCTAAATTTTTAGTGTTTTCACAACTGACGGTAACCGAAAATTGAGTGACTCACAATATATCCCATCAACACCCTCGATTTGCAAAGAGTGTTTCAAATTTGCAAAGCCAATGAGGAAAATTCCAAATGAGTTAGGAAGTCAAAAGAGGAACGCTTCACGTAGTTTACCTGTAATGCAGGAATTTAGATAGAGGAGGCAATGTTTACTTTGCTTGTATTCTTTGACTTTGGATGTACATGTCTCTGTTTGTGTGGTATTGGTATTAGATATTAGGCAATTCTGTCTTTTTTTATTTCTATATTTTGGCCTCCCGTTTCCAACAAAAAAAAGCGTGGCCTTAATAACTAATTATATATACTTGCACAGGCTTTCTGGTTAACCCACTCAGTTCAAGAGTGTGCCCTGCGTAAATGCATTAAATTTGTAGTTAAAATGAATTTAGGATGATTGTGAGGACGCTGGATCAAATAGAGATGAAGATGATGATGAAATATTAGATGAAGAGGTAGAAATTACTACTCTGCAATTTAGGAATTATTTACCAGTGGCTTGCTAAGCATTTCTTAGATTCTGTAAAGCAATATGACCAATGTTCAAGAAAAACATTTCAAAGAAAAATGGGAATTCTTACACCTTGCAGGAAATTTTTGTAATCTTATTTTCTGGAATGCCATATTTTTTCCCCTTTAAAATTGTTTAAAAATTCAAAAAATGTTATACTAGTCAAGATTGTACGTCTTCTGTGGAGATTGAAGTCTATCACACTGTGTGGCACCATATGCAGTGGCGTAACTACTATGGGTTCAGACCGGGCAAACCAGGGGGGCCCTCAACTTGTACGGCACTCAACTTGTACCTTTGGCACTTCTACTAGGGGGCCTTCGAAAATTTTGAACCAGGGGCCCCCTGATATATTGTTATGCCACTGACCATATGTGCTCTGTTAGTCCAGTTGTGGCCCCTGACCGTGCTCCTCAGCGTGGGAGACTAGTGCTCTGTATGCCAGAAGTTTTATATTTGACTTACACAGAAAGAGAAGCCAGGAAGAGAAATCCATTTTCTAGGCCCGACCTCTTTAATTGCTAACTATTTGTTTTATGTCTTTCAGGATGATAATGAAGAATATGACAATTATGAAATGGGAGAGGATACCAGCAGGTTTGGGCCTTATTATAAACCTCTGTTCCCAGGGATGTCGCTACTGGGGGGTGTGCATTGGGGGGGGGGGTAACACCCCCAATAATTCAAAAAGTTGGTCAAAATGGAAAATATTTGGTTAAAGTTGGTCAAAGTTGCAGGTCAAACTTGGGAAAAGTTTGGCAAACGAAGTTGGCGGAATTTATTGGTCAAATTAAGTTTGAGATGAAAGGTGGCAAGATTTGGTAAATGCTTTTTTTGAGGCTTTGCTAATGCTAATGCTAGTCTGGAAAAGAATGAGAATGCTGGTTAATTAATGAAATGGTTAAATTAACGAATATTCTTTTCTTTCCCTCAGCCAAGAGAAAAAAGAAGATCTCAATGGCATCAGTAAAGAAAATTTTGCTGTTCTTGAAAAATTAAGACTAAATCAACGTGATGAACACTTAAAGGTATCATCTTTACTTCACTTTACTTGGATTATTTTTCTCTAACAGTATGCAGTAATACAAGAACATCTACTACAATATTGTTTCTCGCACACAAACCTGACCTTGAATTAACAAAAATATATATATGGATCACAAAAGAATTGTCAACCCATGTGGCTCTTTCTGCGATTTAGGGTGGGTGGGTGGGAGTTCAGACACAGGTCAGACTAGCATCTAGGCAAGCAAAAAAGTGATTCTGACGACCTGGACCCTACCCTTGACCCAGTCCTCTAGCATGTGAGAAAAATATTTTCTGCCTCTTTCGTTCCTCAGCCGACAGAAAATAACACCTTTAGTTAGTTAGATGTGTAAAATACTGTGTTTTATCTAGGGAACTGTTTCTGGATCAGTTCAAGCCAGTGACAGATTGATGAAAGAATTACGCGAAGTCTATAGATCTGACAGTTTTAAGAAAGGTAATTTCATGGGCAGAATTTTGGGTGGAACAGTGGTCTAGAAACCCAAAGATGCATGTTTGAATCCCGCTTGAGACAACAAATTTTTCTTTGTTGTCTGTGGTGTCCAAATAAATATGAAACTAGCTTAACCCATTAAGCCGCAGAGCTTCGGAATCCCCATTGACCAGTAAAATTGTCTGGTGTTAGACAAGTGAAAAAAAAGTAGGGCACATGCACAGTGGGGCGCATTGCGGCTCAATGGGTTAATTAATGAACATTATGTTTTTTTAGGTTTATACCATGTAACACTGAATGATGATAGTTTGTATGACTGGATGATTGAAATACTCAAGTAAGTCTTTGAACATTCTCTATATTATTTGCATTGATTTTATTATAGAGATGTTCAGATTTGACTTCCATATTGATTAATCGTAGTGGTAGCGGAAGCGAACTCTGAAACTTTGAAATATTGAGGTGGACTAAAAAGCCTTCATTTCCGTTTTTCTCAGAGTTGATCCCGACAGTTCACTTCATAAAGATTTAATACAATTGAAAAATAAAGGTGGCAAAGGGAATATCACGTTAAATATGACATTTACAGTAAGTGAAATAAAAAACTACCTGTCATCAACTTGAAAACTCTCATCTTATATGACCCGACTTTGAAAGAAAAAGTATAAATGTCCCATATACTCCAATTAAGGCATTACCCTTCTACGAGTTTTAAATTTAAAAAAATAGTATGAAAACTCTAAAAATTAGTAAAAATTAGACGTGAAAATTTTTTTAAAAATTTTCTTAAAATTTTTTTTTAATCTAAAACTGTAAAAATTAGTATAAAAACTCTAAAAATTAAAAAAATCATTTATACTCTGTTAAGACCAAAAGACGGTTCTAGCCAGATAAATTAAGTGTTAGTTAGATTAATAAACTTGCAAATGTTATGCATGCTAGTAAAAATAGTTTTGGTGGGACTTAATTGGATCTTATATAAGATCCTTTTCCTTCAATCATCTGTTATATGTTATTGATTGTAATGTTATTAATAAAAAAAATTGATTTAACTGCATGCTGTGTTGTACTGTTTTAGGATAAATTTCCATTTGAACCACCGTTTGTTAGAGTTATCTGTCCTGTTCTCAATGCTGGGTAGGTACCGATGATCTGAAATTTACTATGTGTTACTGCAATAAATGCATTCAATTTCTAGTGGAAAAACCTGGAAATGTGAAATTTGTGAATGTCAAACCATTTGAAGGTGAAAATTTTGTGAGAAATTTCTACCGAAATATTTTGTTAAATAATTATGAAAATATTTGGGTTTAACTTAATTAAAGGTCATAACAACAGATTTTTCATTTTTTTTGAAGATATGTTTTAAGTGGAGGAGCCATATGTATGGAGTTACTAACGACACAGGTACTGTAACTATTAAATGCCTTAGGGTTAGGACATTCAAAAATATTCGAGCAACTGATCAGACATTTTGAAGTTGATGAAGCAATTGGGACTTAAGAGCTGTTCCCACTGGTTCATTTTTTGTAATCAATTAATTGTTATCAGCAATCAATTGCAAAAATAATTACAAAAGAAAGACATGATCAATAGGGAGAAGCGCTGGAAAAATTTAAGAAATGAACAAAACATTTTATTAAAAACTTTTGTTTTTGTGCTAGGGCTGGAGTAGTGCATATAGTATTGAGTCTGTGATAGTTCAAATATCAGCTACACTTGTCAAGGGAAAAGCTAGAATAAATTTTAAAGAAAATAACAAGGTAGGATATCTCACTATACACTTTGCATCTGGGTGTAATGAGCTTTGCTTGAACAATTACATGGGTTTTTGCTGCATGTGTTTTTCGTAACTGTGAATCAGGGGGCGAATCTACTGGTGGGTCCAGGGTGTGTGCACCTTAGTGGTGTCCAGCACCCCCTTGAAGAAAACTATGGTATTCCATATTTGAGTTCCAATATGGTGGTGGATTACCTTGAGGCCAGATTTAACGAATAAACGTGGTGCTCAGGATGCAGGAAATGGCATTTCAGGGCTTCGAATTTCAAACATTAGTAATGCAACCCCCTCTGGAAAACCTCCAACCCCTCTATCAAATCAGGCCAGATTCACCCCTGCTGTGAGCGGCATTTGATTCTTGCAATATAGTGTTGTCTGATTATAATTTCACCCAAGTCGCTTGTGCAAAGAGTGCTTCCAGTTTGACTTTCCAAAACACCACAGATAAGATTTCCTCCAGCCACTACGTTTCTTTTGTAACACTGGACCAGATGTCCATTACTCACCTCTAGGGAGAACAGAACTGATAGAACCATCTAATATAGTATATATATTTTTTCAAGCCTGATGCATATAATATGGCGAGAGCCCAGCAATCCTTTAGATCATTGGTTCAAATTCATGAAAGGAACGGTAAGTAAATTTGTGGTTAGTAATTGTATATTTGTGGTGTTATTTAACAGATGTCGTTGATGTTTACCCATCCCTTATACTGACATTACCTTCGAAACTTGGCCGTCAGAGTAGTGCTGTGTGCCAGGGCCAGAGTTTTGTTCAACTCCGGAAGCACTCATTTGTGCTGCAAACTATTGACGGACATCGGCGAAGAAACCTGAAACCATCAACGAAAAAGTAAATACTCACATTGGAACTGCGTAGGCTTGCCACAAACATAGTACGAAATGTTCATGCGAACTGCAAAGTGTTAAATTTCTAATTTGCACGAATTTTCATTAAATTTCAAATTTTCACAAATTTACCGGAGCTGGACATTTTCTGCCGGAGCCAGTGCATGTTTATAACAGACTTTATTTGGCCAGAGGCGAAAAACCCGGAGTTTGCATGGCATAAGTGCTACTGGTTTAAAAATGTACAAATTTACCCTCGAAATTCTCATCCACAAAATCCCTTCAATATTCAGCAAGGATTCTCTGTTTTTTTGTGTTAATTAAGGTTGGTTCACACCACCCAAGGATGAAGGCTGACGTTTGTATACATTCATTTTCCAATGTACAGTCGAAACACCCATCTCACTGTTGTATCATAACACAAGCATGCATTACACAATATTTGTAACATATTTGAATTATAGCAAAGAGGATTTTGTAAATCATTGAGAAATCTAACTTAGTATTGCATAAATAGTAAAGTAAAATAATATCAAAGATTAATATTTTTGGGAGTGCAGATAGATAGCCAACAACAGGTCGCTCGAGCATGAAATGTTGTAATAATTCCTGTGAAGCCGAACTTTTAAAAAACTGCATTTGAATGTGAAAATGATAAAATAGATCTCCCTTTATAGTTTGAAAAAGTTTTGTGAATAAATGTTGCATCAAATATGACTATCTAGACATCTAGTCCGGGTCAAATGTTCATTGCTCCGTGAGGAAAGCCTGAAATTCAGTCAAGCTTGTCAGAGCAATAGTTTCTGCAAAATGGTGATCTGATAAGGTGACAATTCTCTCCAATTGATAACCGTCTACTCTGTTTGTAACAATGGTTAAATGTCGTAGGTACTTGTGCCTTTCTTCGAGACGTCTTAACGAGCACTGCCAAAGCCTAGGGCATTGAGCAATTTCAGGCATTGACACACCCATTTCTCTATAGCAATAATCAAACTTGCTTTTGATATTTTCCTTGCTAAATGTTAGTATAGATGGCTGTTTAATGATTATTTTGTGCAGCTGATGGCGATAGAAACCAATGTCGTTCAGCAGAAAGTTTGCCTTGTCTTCGACTGATGCAGGCGTGCAGGTTGAAACAAGGCTTGGACATTTTGTGACGATCTTTAGGACATCTTTTACAGAGTATGGAGGATGTACTTTGAGATTATATAAGACTTCGAGCTAAAGAAAGATAAAAGGAAAATTTGATTGGAGATACTGTAACTTTAAAGTCTTTAAAAGCCCATGCATCTACACAACATGACTACACGATTCTTATCTTGGCATATGTACTCGAACAAATGGAAGAATGTAAAGATGTATTGTGTAAATGTGCCTTAATTTTAACAAAATATATCGGACAGTTGGTCCAGTATTGGTCTGACCTCGAAATAAAACTCAACTAAGTTTCTATTTCTAGCTAATTTGTTTGTCTCCTTTTCTGCTTGTACCTGCTCACCTATCTCTTTGTCTGTACAGTATCAGCATTTTTACTGATCTCAATAGAATTCTGGAATGAGTTCAGTTGAATAAAAATTTTTGGAAAGATTTAATTGCCTGCAGTATGTCTTGGGAAATGACTATATACGTCCGTTCAAGCAAGTGTGCCTGTTTTGGTGAGTGTGTCTGTCTGTCGGCATTTTAAATCAAAGTGTCTTGTATAAAAAGTTCATAATCTAGTGTGCTGAGTTTGACACAATCATCTCTTGCCTTTTCTTCCAAATTGTATTCAATTTTTGACGTCAAAATCCCAGGAGATTTCTTCAACATTGTTGCAATATTCTGATATTCCAAACCAACGTTTCTCAACGTATCAACACAATGCACTATCTGCCTTTCGTTAAGTAACAATATCCGAGGGCGCTTCGAGACCATGTGACCAACAGCTGTTACATCCAGCCCACAAAGCTCTCCTAACATTTCTGCACTTGATTCAACTTTTTCCTGTAACTCTGTCAAAGGCAATTTCATTTCTTTCTGTATTCCCTCCACATTTACCCCAATGTTGGTCAAATGTTTTTCGATAGATAGACCATGTTTCTCGACCGATTTTGAACGTTTGACGACTTTTCTTGAACTGTTGAAGACTTTTCTTGGACTTGTTACTGTTTCGCCTTTGCTCAGGTTTCTAATTATGCAAAACGGTAGTTTTTGTTCTTTTACAGACAAATTCCCAAATGCATTTTTGTTATTTTTGGATAATATACCACCCTTGCGAGGGCAGTATAAAATAAACGACATGGCACGCCTGCCCAAAAATGTCATGTTTTGTTTGTCCACAGGTTTTGGTTAAGTAAATAATGAAAGAAAATTCAACAAAAATAATGATGACATGATGTACCCAAATTTACCAAATTAATGCATAAATAAAGTGCTACATTTAAATGAGATTCACTTTAGTTTTGTAAAATAAAGTATCCCCGTGCAAGTAACTGCTGTAAGAAATGTGCCCGCGAGTGACTGGTGTTTCCATCATAATCTCTATGGTTTCCACGTTTATACCAGTATGTTTCTGAGTAATAAAGTAAGTTGAGTACGCTGCTTACATATTTCACATAAAGTTGTAAACTTAACAAAAATTATTAAGTTTGTCATAAAACATATAATATAAAAATTTACATAATAGCGCAAAAACTCTTCCAAAACGAAAGTGCAATATGACGAAATTCTGGGAAAGAAATTTCCCGAAGTGGAAGCATGGCTCCTTAGCAACCGTTTATCGTTAGCGTTGCTAGGGGATTAAACATGTCTTTTTTTAATGTTGAAGTTTGAAAAATAATCCTAAAAATGACCGCTTTTTGTCAAAATAAAGCACGTACACTGATGCGTAGAGCGCTGTAGAATGGCTGAGAATGATTTGGAAGGAGAAACGAGCGATATTGACGACAATGAACAGCGAGGAGAGAGCGAAATCGAGGGGGAAGCGGCCGAGGAGATAGCGAAAGAATGCCCGGAGCAACTGATCAGTCGAAGACCATCCAAGAAAACAAAGACGAAAAAACGACGAAAAAGGTTAGCTGGTACTGGTTTTTTTTGTCAAAGACAAAAATAGTCGCATGTTAATTAATGAAATGTGCCTTTTAAATAGCTTAATTACCCGTTAATAAATCTTATTTTATATAATAAGATTGTATTTTGATCTTTCCAATTATGGAGGTTTGATGTATGTTATTGTATTTATTGCAGATGGCTTGGTATAAATTTATCAAATTGTAAATATGAAAGCGGTAAGAGTTTGTGGGGATTAAAATATTAAATATTTGATTTATAGTTATGAAATTTTGTGAAGGTCGTTATTGTTTTCATAGCCTCATAGGCCTCATTCACACGCAATTTAGAGCATAAGCAAGCATTATTAACCCATTAAGCTGCAGAGCTTCCCCATTGAGGACAAAATCACAGAATAGATACAGGACCAGAAGTGTCACTCAGACGATATTTTGTCCGAAATTTTACGAGTGCTGACGTGAAAATACGCCATCATATGACGCCATCCTGGAGTGCACACAGAAGTTTTTCATAGGAAAACATAGGTACAAAGTGCCGGGTGCACTCCAGGATGGCGTCATAGCACGTAAAAAAATTTCGGACGTTTTCCTTCAGCCAAAACAAATAGGAGTGACACTTCTGGTCCGGTATCTATTCTGTGACAAAATCATCTGGCGTTAGGCAAGTAAAAAAAATAAGTAGGGTGCACTGGGGCACATTGTGGCTCAATGGGTTAACTAGAGACATTGTCAGATTTTTTGGTTAACTTATTAAGCTGCAGAAATGGGTTAACAAAATGAATATTTTCCTCTGGTTGACAGGGTGGTGGTGGGGGGGGGCATTAAAACCAATATGAGTTCCGAACACAATGTTGTGAGTTGTTCCCTAAAAGATCCACACTACACAGAGGAAATTTCCCAGTGTGGAAAGTTTGTATCGTGTGGGTCGAGATATCCCCGTGCAATTTTGATGTTTTCTATATAATTATGTACTATTAAATTTTCTAAATCCCCCTTGCGCAATTTCCAAACTTTCCAGTCAGGCTGGGTGTAAATCCCAATTCCGTCCATGGGGAAGGTGTGGATGTTTTCTGGAATGAATAAATAGCATTTCTCCCATTCTGTAATGAGTTCTGAAGAAAAAACCATAACCACAAAAAAATAAGCAATATTTTATTGTTATTCCATATTGGGTTGTTCCAGAAAAGATCCACACTCCCCACCCCCACAGATGAGCTTGAATCCACCTTTGATCTTTTTCAGGTGTTATTTGTAGAGGTGTACACCCCCTGATATACACCCAGGCCCCCTCCCGATAAAATTACTGGTTATCCACTTCACTAATTTAATGCTAATTGACTGAATTTATGTTTTGTAGTTCGAAGGGTGGGAAAACGTTTTGGGATGAAAGAAGTCGGAGAAGATGAAGACTGGTCGTTGTTTTGGACTGATTATTCTGTGGCGTTGGAACGATGTATGGACATGAAAAGATATCAAGTATGGGAAGTTTGTTTTTGAACGGAATATATAGAATATACTGTATTGCAAAAAATTGATCAAACAAAGAAAGTGTTAAATGTGTTAATTATGGGGTGTTCCATTTATTCATTTTCAGAAAATCAATCATTTTCCAGGGATGATAGAAATATGTAGAAAAGATTTACTAGCTAGAAATATGAACAGATTATTGAAACTTTATCCAAAGGATTATCAAGTGTTTCCCAAAACATGGGTCCTACCAGCTGAGTAAGTATTGAATCCACTATAAACATACGGTAATTACAACTTAATTGTTTGAATATATGCTGGGCACTGTAATTTGTCACTATAGTCCTCTTCACAACAAATTTTGCAAGTTCATTTCAATGTTTGAATTTTGCATCTTGTTCTAAAGGCCTTAATTTAAGTGGCAATATGCCCTAGCTGATCCTACCGACTTCACTATTTTCACTCTGTTTAATGCCACATGATTGGTCAAGAGGAGAGTGCGCTAGCTGCTGCCACTTAATTAATATTATATCTAATTTTTTTTAATTCCTTAGCTACAGCGACTTTCAGGCATTTTGCCGTCAAAAGAAGAACAAGTCATTTATATGTAAACCTGAAAGTGGCTCACAAGGAAAAGGAATTTTTGTCACTAAAAATCCAAAGGTAGTCATTAAGTAAAAATGTTTTCCATTCATTCAATTCATCCATGATATATGATCTCTTGTCATGATCTTATTTTTTAACGTTAAATTATTTTCCAGGACATTAAACCAGGCGAGCATATGATATGTCAACAATACGTTTCCAAACCATTTCTCATTGATGGCTTCAAGTTCGACTTGAGAATATATATCTTAATCTCTTCCTGTGATCCTCTGAGGATATTTGTGTATAAAGATGGCTTGGCGAGGTTTGCCACGGTACAGTACAGCGAACCATCCAATAGCAATGTGGTAAGTGATCATCACCCAGGAATTCCAGGGTGCGATGTCTTCACTCTTCAGTTTATATGATACTTTATTTTCCTTCTTATGGCACAGTTTTCAGTTGTTCAAAGTTTCTTTGATCAAAATACAAACAGTTTTAGTAAGCTTAGAGCCAGTTGTATAAAAAGTAGTTAAAGTTACTAGATACATACAGTTTAAGTCCTGTATCCATTCAGTAACTGAGACCTGTAAAGCAACTTCCAGACCAAATAAATCTTTTATACCTAACATGTAGCATTAATGTATTACAGGAAGACATGTGTATGCATTTGACAAACTATGCCATCAATAAACATAGCAAAGATTTTGACAGAGATGAGGAAAGTGGTAGCAAGAGGTAAAATGATTTTTTTCTTCTTCAGAAGGAGATAAACGCTTATATAAGCTTTGTCCCAACTAGAGTTGGCAAGCGAGAGTTTGTATGAGAGTTTTCACAACTCTCATGTCCAAGTTAAACTAGAACAAGAGTTGCATGAGAGTGGATGAGAGTTGGCAAACGAGAGTTTGCATGACTAGTTTTCACAACTTTCATGTCCAAGTTAAACTAGAACAAGAGTTTGCAAGCGAGAGTTTGCAAGCGAGAGTTTGCATGAGAGTTGTCACAACTTTCATGTCCAAGTTAAACTAGAACAAGAGTTGATGAGAATTTGCAAGCGAGAGTTTGCATGAGAGTTGTCACAACTTTCATGTCCCAGTTAAACTAGAACAAGAGTTGATGAGAGTTGAGAAGCGAGAGTTTGCATGACGCTTTTCGCAACTCTCATGTCCGCGTTAAACAAGAACAAGAGTTGATGAGAGGTGATCACTGGATATTACTGTCATCAACTCTCGTCCTTGTTTGACCAGAACTTAAGTTATTCGAGATAAAGGGTTTTGATTCATTGGGTTCTTACTATAATCGTTAATTTCTTTTCGCCAGGCGCATTACAACAGTTGATACGTGGTTTGAAGAAAATGGTTATGATAGTGCTAAGATTTGGGCTGATATTGAGGTACAACATATAATCATGGCACTTGTAACCTAATTTCCTGTAATAATAACTGTTTCTTTGTAACAATATCTTTTTCCTTGTAACAATATCTGTTTCCTTGTAACAATATTTTTACATTCATTCTGTTGTTTCATTGAACAGGATGTGATGATTAAAACGTTGATCAGTGCGCACCCAATCTTAAAACACAACTACCGCACATGTTTTCCAAATCATAACAAGGGCAGTGCTTGTTTTGAGATACTTGGCTTTGATATTTTACTGGATCGTAAGCTAAAACCTTGGGTATTAGAGGTACGTATTATCTTCATAAATGAAGTAATATAGAGACTAAAAGTATGTTCACACTAGACATGGCAATATAGAAATATAGAGGACTTTTGAAGCTGGAAAATTAAACACGATTTTCCCCCAAAATCCATGATATTTCTTGTAAAATTAAGGGTTGATGATAATTACATCTGCTGGAGTACGGAATTTTGAGTGCACGACCATAACTTTTTTATCTTATTTTACATACAATAGGTCAACCACTCCCCAAGTTTTCACACGGACTCGAAGTTGGACAAGGAAGTGAAGGAAGGTTTAATATACGATACACTAAACTTGGTGAACTTTAATTCTTGCGACAAGAAGAAATGTCTGGAGGAAGATAGAAAGAAAGTTCAAGAACGATTGTTGCATAAACAGAAACAACCGAAAGATGGAAAGTAAGATGACATATTAAACTTACAGTGAAAATACAAAAAGTGTCCCACTTCCGCTTCTGTAGTTTGTTGTGATTTACTGTAATTTGTTCTGTTTTTCTGTAGCGATTACCGATTTATCGGCAAATACCGCGATAAAACTTAGTTTTTTCTATTTTTAAATATGATAATTTGTAGCAAAGGGAAATGATACATTTTTCGTTAGTTTCATTGCATAAAAGAAACGAAATTTAAATTTTATCGCAGTATTTGCCGATAAATCGGTAATCGCTACAGAAAACAGAACAAATTACAGTAAATCACAACAAACTACAGAAGCGGAAGTGGGACACTTTTTGTATTTCCACTGTAACTAACTTTAGTTTTTTTATTATTATTACTGGATTTTAAAAAGATACATAAAAAAGGAGTCATTAATTACCATGTATATATACAAGGAATTATTAGAGACTATAAATACTTAAATATGTTTACAATTATCAATTAAACCTTGAATATATATGTATTTAAAAACTATTATTATAACTATTTATATCTTAGACTAATGGACTCTTCCTAAAACGTTCTGTCTGATATTTAAAATTATAGTATTTGTCATCATTAGATCTGGTATCTTTTGTCTTAGTTCTCTAACCTTTGTTGGAAGGAGATATATATGTCCCTCCGACGACATTTTCCTTATAAGTTCTACACAATGTTTTTCACGTCTTTTCTTTAAAGTAGACATCCGGAAGTGTGTCAGAGATTCATTATAGTCCATCCTAAGTGCACTTTTTGAAGTAGGATCCAAAGCTGCATAGCTCAGGATATACTACAGGGGCCGGTTGTTCAAAGCTGGATT
>CACRXK020004633.1:0-30886 GCA_902702795.2 Paramuricea clavata | reverse complement strand
AAAAGAGTTACAAAAAACTGTTACAAAAGCAAAGAAAAGCAAGTGAGAATGGAATATTTAAGAAATAGAAAACGAGTCGCGTGCGTTTATGGTGTGATAATGCACGCGGGGAATGTTGGGAGAATACGAGAGAAGCGTGTAAAGCACGAGGCGTAGCCGAGTGTTTTACACGCTTCTCGAGTATTCTCCCAACATTCCCCAAGTGCATTATCACACCATAAACGCACAAGACGAGTTTTTCTATTTCTTTTATAATATAAGTAGAAAATATTACATAGTAAACAATTTTACTCAAAAGATCGACGTTGAAATTCTCCTAACATGTACTCAGTGAAGTCACGCGCATGCTTTTACTGTCGCTTGAATTTTTAAGCGAGAGAAGGAGAAAAATTGCCAAAACAATATACAAACTTTTGATGCTATAAAGCCGGAAAAATTGTTTAAAATAGTGGAAATAAAAAAGCAGTGACACACAGACTAATTTTCCAAAGTTTTTCAGCATCTGGGCTGCTGGATTTGCCATGAAAGACGGTAAATCGTAGGTTTCGTTGTGTTTATTTACTCAGTTTTAATTTTCGAAATTATTGTATTTTTTGTCTTTTGCCGAAAATATATCTAGTAGTTATTATCAGAAGAATTGAAGGTACTTTCTAAATCACTTATATTCAGTTTTTGTTGCCTTTTTGTATGTATTTGGTCTTCCAGCTGTATCTTTTTCAAGTTTTTTTCTCGACTATTTTGTACGCATTTTTACCCAAAACTTGTCGAGACAACAACAAATTCGACGAATGCCCAGCCGGTTAATTTTATAAGTAGAATTATAGAAAATTGCTTTGTTCCTTTGGTCTATTCCTTCTTGCTTTCTTGCGACGTCGGCGAAGACATTCATTAGCCGCCAATAGAATGATCTGGACGAAACGTTGGATTTTAAGACGCCGAATGAAAGGAGCATGTGAAAATATTGTTCGCGAACTGAATATTGAGGACCCCAAAAAATTGAGGCAATATCACAGACTTGACAGAGTATCATTTGAGGAAATTTTGACTCTAGTTTCCCCACTCATTGAAAGAAAGGACACGCACTTGCGTTGCTCTTTAGAGCCACGAGAACGACTATCTGTTACATTACGCTTTTTGGCAACAGGTATGTCCTTACATCCACAATATATATAATTAACTAATTTTTGTATCATTACTATACCATTTCATTGACTTTATTAGGAGAAACGTTCAGAAGTCTATCCTTTCAATATTGAATAGGCGAAAGGACAATTTCTGGGATTGTTGAAGAAACTTGCAAAGCATTGAATTTAGTAATGAAAGACAACTATTTGAAGGTTTTTATTAAATACAACATTTTAAATTTTATTTTAATTCTTTTTCTTAACCTAACTTTATAATATGATATATATAGAACTGAAATAAAACTTTTGTTCCCTTTGTTCACTCTATCAGACTTATCTTAGTTTAATTTTGAGCTGGGCATCCACATGTAGAGTTGCATATAGCAGGTTCATTTCGAAAAGGTGAATTCTGTTGAGGATATATGGATGACTGCGGACTTGATGATGTCATTGGTGGTATCGGCCGGAAAAAACTTTGTGGCTGATTCATCGTCATTGCTGGTTGGATTTCGTAGACTAATAAGCCAGCTTGAGCTTGAAAAATAATATTGTTTATTTTGTTCTGTGCCAAATGACATGTCCTACTATCTAACTCTGACAATGCTTTGGTCACATAATTGCCAAAAGCATCTAATATGTTATTACTAGCTTGCTTATCAGATGTTTTCCTCTTGTGCTTTTCAGCAATTGATTGGGACAGATTTCGTATTAATTTGTATTCTTGTTCTGCTTGTCTCTTTCGCAAAGTGCTTGGCCTTTTCTTTAGTGGTTCATTTGTTGACCTTGTCACTCCCATTTCTTCTTCTCCTTCAATTTCGATTAACGGGCTTGTTGGATCAGATATAGATTGATCATAGACTTGGTTATCATCTACAAAACCATCCTCACTAATCTCGGTCAAACTTACATCTATTGCTGGGGAACCACAGGATTCCTAAATAAAAATGTATTTATTTTTTAGACTCCAACTAAAAAAGAAGAATGGTTACACATTGCATCTGAATTCAACAGCAAGTGGAACTACCCATGTTGTCTAGGAGCAATAGATGGTAAACACATTGTTATTCAACAACCTGGGGACACTGGCTCTGAATTCTTCAATTACAAGCACTTCTTCAGTGTTATTCTATTGGCTTTGGTTGATGCAAACTACAAATTCATATATGTAGACGTTGGAGCAGCTGGACGTTCTGGGGATGCTGGAGTATTTGGGGATTCAGCATTGAAAAAGGCCTTAACATCCAATTCCTTAGATCTGCCACCATCAACTAGCATCAGAGGAATATCAACAAAAATATACCATCATATTGTTGGAGACGACGCCTTTGCCTTGACGACAAATATGATGAAACCTTTCCCTCATCGGAATTTGCAAAAAAAGACAACGAATATTTAATTATAGGTTGTCACACGCTCGTAGGGTTGTTGAAAATGCATTCAGAATTTTCGCACACAGATGGAGAGTGTTTTTATCAAGTATTAAACTCTCTCCAGACAAAGTTACTGATATTATTTTAGCTGCTTGTTGTCTACATAATTATATGGTTGACAAAAACAAAGCAACTTATACATCTGGTGTAGATCGTGACAATGCAGATCATACAATCGCAGCAGGAACTTGGAGAAATGACCCGATTTTAGTGGGTTTACAACCATCCACTCTACATAATGCACCAAGAAATGCAAAATCCCAACGGGAACTCTTAACTGAATACTTTAACAGCCATGGATCTGTTCCATGGCAAGACAGTATGGTTGGTTTGTAAAATTATACTTATGTAACAAGTACTATAAAATTCTTATGTTAAATAAACATGGATATTATTCCTACTCTTTAAAATTGGGGATGTTTGTGTAATTATAAACCTAGGGATATACTTACAGCTTCTAGATTGTTGACAGAAGCCCTTGTGGCCACATGAGGGGCTAAAAATTGAAATTTCTCCAACAACCATACAGTTCTTTGTGTTGGATTTTTTCTGGCACTTCCACTAGCAGCTGGTTTCTTTGCTTTTACATAACGGTTTCGCAGGTTTGTTAATTTTGCTTTTACCCACTCAGCTGGAAAATTATACATAAAATCATATTCAGTTTACAGAATTACGAGAGAGCCATATTATTTATTTAATATATATGGATCAGAGGATTACAAATATACGATTCTTTTTCTGGATAAGAAATACACATGAGAAATGAAAATAAGTACATGAATAGTGATATTTGCAAATATATATATATCTTATATATAATTTTCGATCACCTCAAAAATTCTGCTACAGGCTGTTTCATCCGTATAGATTCCTATAGATTCCTATACGGATGAAACAGCCTGTAGCAGACTTTTTGAGGTAAGCGAAAATGATATTTTTGCTCTGACTATATGTTATCGAGCACTCTTTGCGTTTCGTAAACCACATTATTTACGAATATATCTTATATATATATATAGCTTAAGTTTTTGGTTTACGAAACACAAACAGTGCTCAATACCATATAGATAGAGCGTAATATAGTTTTCCGTTTTGACTCCAACTATTAAAATATAAAATGTGAACAGTGAACTTGTAAATAAAATAAACATACCAGTTTTTCGGCTATTTCTTGCATCGACTTATCACGCAAATCTCTATTTTTAAAATTGTGACTCCTCACGTCATAAAGGCAAGGGTAATCCGGCCAAATATCGGCGATTTTGTCTTCCAACAATGCTTTGGACACCACAACGCTACTTGTCGCCATTTTGGTTAATTGAAAGATTCATGTAGCACACATGCATATTGGCATCATATTGTAAGCTGTTTGCTTTTCCTGCCCGCACACTTAAAGATAATCGACACTTGTGTCAAAAATTATTCAACATGTTGAACATTCAGTGCTAATGGCAGGCATGCCGGAAATCTCTCAAAACGTCCCCGCACACCTGAGAAACTTGCTTACGCCAACAGTCACGCATGACGCTCAGCTCAGCTGATAGCTCTAGTGTGCGGCGGGCTTAAGGCATCCGAGTCTGAGGGTACATTTCTATCAAATTCTTCAGATCTTTGACAGACATTGGTCATTTTTATGATCATCCGAAATTCCAGTCTCTGCACAGTCTGCAGACTCTTGTCGGTTACTTGGATTTTGAGTTACGCAGGCATTAGTTTCTTTGGCTTCGCGTGTTCTCTTAGCTGCAGCCTCGAATGGGTTTTGTGGAGCACCGACAAATTCATAGCGTATGTGCTTACAGCTGTTGAGCATGTCTTGATGAAAACGCAAGTTGTGCTTGCTTCTATGATCAAAATCCATTTCAACACTGGGCGTACATACTGTACATTTTATTTTATATCTTTCTAATTTCTTTTTGAGGCATTTTACCATGCGATATCACCGAAAACCTTCTGTGCGTTCCCACTAAAATGTTTATTGTAAAATTTAATTATAATAAAATTAATTGAAAAAATAGAGGCAGATGCGCGGCCAGGATGGAACATAATAATAAAATAGACGTTCTCTGACCAAAAATTTTTGGTCAGAGAACGTCTTTTATTATTGTAATAATAAAAATAATATTGCACTACTCACAACTGCAGCAGATCGATCATAATAACAGCACATCGACTTTCATTTTATGAACACGGAACACTTGCAATCATGTTTCAATATATTTTGTAGTAGACAAACTTTACATTACACTCTCTTAACTAATCAGAATCAAGAAATTCCCATGTATATTAATTTATTATTCGGAATTATGCTATATAATTATATTTTACTTACCTTCTCATTAAAATAACAATACGACGAGTCGATTTGTATTGCCAGATACTTCGTATAACCGATAACATAGTGTTTACCGATGGTGATCCGAACTATCCAGATCGTAAGCCAATGGCATGGTGGTTGGCATACGCTCGGATTGTCCCATCATCGCCGTCGGTAAAGAGACTAAAACACCATGCATGATTATAGTTATATGAAGTATGCAACAATGCAAATCTTATTAATATCATATAAATACTGTCATATAATATTTTTTATTGTATTTTTTATGGAAAACTTACTATATCGTGGAAAAATTATGGAAAACTTACTATATCGTGGGACAATTCCATTTTGCCTTCATATTGTGCCCTGAAGACTAGTAAGTACGTTTCTGTATGTTGGCTGCGTTAAAATTTCTTGTGAGCTCCTGTCGACATGTTTTTCTTCGAATTTTGTATTAAACTCTATTACAGTTAGAAGATGTATTTCTGATACATTTCTAATACAAATGACTTGCATCATTAGAAAGCTAACAAAAAACTACATATAAGACATTTAAATGGTTAGTTGGGATTTTCGAGTGGTTTTCAAGTTATTGCTGTTTTAAATGTGATCCAAAATCTTGCAAAATTCCTGGGTACTAGTTTGAAAACACACATTCCACAGCTCATAACTAAAGAAGAACTTGAAAATTCCGGGTAACCGTTTAAATGTCTTATATGTAGTTTTTTGCAAGCTTTCAAATTATGTAACTCATTTGTATTAGAAATGTATCAGAAATTTCACATTTTTTAACTGCAATAGAGTTTAATACAAAATTCGAAGAAAAACATGTCGGCAGGAGCCCACAAGAAATTTTAACACGGCCAACATACAGAAACATACTTATTAGCCTTCAGGGCACAATATGAAGGCAAAATGGAATTGTCCCACGATATAGTAAGTTTTTTCCTTCTATCTGCCCAACTATCAGGCGGAGCTGACAGAACATTATATAGTGTCATTATCATTGCATGACTGCACCAATGGCATGTAAATTGATGAAAATAATTTATGTTCATTTGTTGATCTTTAGTCCAACACTGAGTGCAGAGATTCAAGGAAGAGCCTCTTGTGTGTATTTTTCACTCTCTTCTCTATGATCTTAGCATTCTCCATAGAAGTCTCGTGTCCTGTAGTTTCTGCATGATCTTTAATTGCAGACTTTATTTCCGGTTGTACACCTGGCTTGTGCTCAGCCCACTGTGACTTCCACAATCTTTTACTCTCACCAATATAAGTGAAAGGACAATCTGGGCACTCAAACTTATAGACAATACCCTTTGTTTCAGAGTCTGCTTGTTTGTCTTTCGCTTTTCCAAATATGTCACCCAGACTTGGCATAGGCTTGTATACTGTTCATACACCGGTGCTACATAATACTTGTTTTGTTCGGACACGCCTCTTATGTAGGGAATGCATGTAAAACCTAAGGGGTTGTTGTTTAGTCCATTAGGTGTTTCAGTGGGTGAGAGGTATGTTGAATAAATTTACTTGAGTAACTGTTGAGTGCTAGATCTTTCATAACACGCTCTGGTTCATTCTTTTGGTTTGAAATTGTCGAGGGAATGTTTTTAGCACGATCAAGTAGGCTTCTAACAACAGCTTGTTTACACTGCGATGCTAATTAATCATAATCTGTCAAACACCATTGTCCGGTTGTGTGGAACATATTTACATATTGGCACCACATTTAAGCTCTCTATAGCATGAGAATTTAATGCTATAATCTCAAAATAACTACTTGACTGCGTATCCGCGTATCCACTAAATATAGAGCTACCTATAGCATGAGAATTTGATCTAATGCTAATCTAACTGTATGCCTCGTTCTCAAAATCTGACTTGACTGCATGTCTGCATATCCACTAGAATATAGAGCTACCTTTAACACTATGACAATTTAATCTATTAACGCTAAGTCACAGGATTTTAATCTATTATAGATGTATTAATGCATCGTATCCATGTTTGAAAAGCATAGCTTAAAAGTGGACGGGTATTCTGCAATCACTCCAGAAGATATTGCAATGTTTTTTTTTTCAAAATTATGGAATCGAAAACAATGAAACTTATAAAGAATTACAGAAGCAACGAAAAGAGTTACAAAAAACTGTTACAAAAGCAAAGAAAAGCAAGTGAGAATGGAATATTTAAGAAATAGAAAACGAGTCGCGTGCGTTTATGGTGTGATAATGCACGCGGGGAATGTTGGGAGAATACGAGAGAAGCGTGTAAAGCACGAGGCGTAGCCGAGTGTTTTACACGCTTCTCGAGTATTCTCCCAACATTCCCCAAGTGCATTATCACACCATAAACGCACAAGACGAGTTTTTCTATTTCTTTTATAATATAAGTAGAAAATATTACATAGTAAACAATTTTACTCAAAAGATCGACGTTGAAATTCTCCTAACATGTACTCAGTGAAGTCACGCGCATGCTTTTACTGTCGCTTGAATTTTTAAGCGAGAGAAGGAGAAAAATTGCCAAAACAATATACAAACTTTTGATGCTATAAAGCCGGAAAAATTGTTTAAAATAGTGGAAATAAAAAAGCAGTGACACACAGACTAATTTTCCAAAGTTTTTCAGCATCTGGGCTGCTGGATTTGCCATGAAAGACGGTAAATCGTAGGTTTCGTTGTGTTTATTTACTCAGTTTTAATTTTCGAAATTATTGTATTTTTTGTCTTTTGCCGAAAATATATCTAGTAGTTATTATCAGAAGAATTGAAGGTACTTTCTAAATCACTTATATTCAGTTTTTGTTGCCTTTTTGTATGTATTTGGTCTTCCAGCTGTATCTTTTTCAAGTTTTTTTCTCGACTATTTTGTACGCATTTTTACCCAAAACTTGTCGAGACAACAACAAATTCGACGAATGCCGAGCCGGTTAATTTTATAAGTAGAATTATAGAAAATTGCTTTGTTCCTTTGGTCTATTCCTTCTTGCTTTCTGGTAAATTTTGTATTTTAAAAGCTCTATAATTTTGTGTATAATTTTGGCTAAAAAGCAGTGATGAAGAGGGGAAAAAACAGAGAAAGAGCAAAGCAGTGCCATAGATCACAGTGCTAAACGGAAGCATGGGTCAGTTATTATGGGCCCAAATCAAATGAAATTTTGCATACTGATTGTACATGATGAGATGCATTGAAACCACTTCTAATTTTGTTGCCAAGGTAACAATGTCGTTCCCAGGCCCCTTGCACCAATTTTATAAAACAGCTTTATTCATGGTACTTATAAGAATAAAATCATATCAGAAGTATGTGTACCATACCTATGCATGCCAAAAGTTTACTTGCATGATAATAATTCGAAAATGACATGCACATAGATAAATGCAGTGTAAGGGGCCTAGGAACGATTGTGTTGCCTTGACAACAAAATTAGAAGTATTTTCCCATGCGTCTCATCATGTACTATCTGTAATGCTTCAGTTTACTATTCAATAAACACACTTACCCAACTAATGACGTCACACGTTGTGCTGAATCAGCAATTTATATTTTGCACATTTTTGCATACAACTTCGGAACCAGATGAGATAGAATAGAGCATTAAACAGCTAATCGGCTTATTTTTTCATGCTCTTTCAGATGAAGCAATAACATTTTTTGTTGCTCGTACCCTTTAAGTCTAAGAATTGATAAAAATCTTGATCGAAAGTTCATGAATGATATTTATCCAATAAAGGCAATATCTGAAATATATTGTTAGGTTATATATAAGTGAACTTTTAATAACTTTAATTCCGCGATAAAAAAGCATTTGCTTTAATATGCTTTAATCCGCGATAAACTGAAAAGCTTTAAAAGCATTTGCTTTAATATGTAACATGATGGTAATATTTTAATTTTGGGATAGGTAATAGGACCTCTACATGCGTCTTGGACCTGTGGTGTACTTAAAATCATTATTTATCTAATGGATTACTGTTATATTCAACGGGGTCTTGAAAGTAGACCATGCCGTGAAACATTGTATAAAAGGTGCACGCGTTGTTTTGTGTCTCTTTTTGTCATTCCATTGTAGAAATATTGTGATTGAAGTTAGCATGTGCTGTATGTAAAGTTATTACTTGGTAATTGATAGGTGTAATTTGATGATGCACATGAATTTATCGATATCACAGGGTCGGATTTGACCATACTGCGATGTTGTAAATTAGGAATTGGTAACATGACTTGTGATTTTGCGCTGTGTAATTTTCCTGTATCTCATTTGAGTAAAAGGTTTTCTTAAATATATCTTCACAGGGTCTGGAAAGTAGACCATGCAGTGAGATATTGTAAGCTTAATCCTTGTTGTTAACTGTGTATTCCATAATCTGTCCGTCACATGTGGTTAAGTCTATGTGAGGATTGTAGGTTTATCCCTTAGTATTGAAGTATGGATGCAGTTAGATTATGTACATACTCACAGGGTCTTGAAAGCAAACCATGGCGTGAGATATGCATGTCATGAGTCCTATGGTTTGTGTCATGTATCTAACTATTGATAGGTAGAATAAGTAGTTGTTGTACAATCTACAAAAATGCGGTTTGTAGAATCTGGCAGAACATTTAATTATGCCACAAGGGTAAACTTTATTTAAAATTGGTGTCTTAGACTAATCATCCCAGATGTTTTGTAAAATGGCGCCCAGGGTCTGGCAAACATTTTTATGACTGCACAGTATGGCAGTCATTACGTAGTATGTACTATATAGGTTAATACCTTTAAGTAATATATATATATATAATAGGGACTGATTGCCCAAAGCAGTTCGAAGCAGTCCGAGCCAGTTCCGCGTTTCAACGTGGTGTGAATAGGTGATATATTCGGTCAATATCATTAAAATGACTGTAGAGAAAGGCGAACATGGGTCGAACGGCATGCGGAACGGCCCTGGACAAACTATCCCATTGGTTCCACAAAATTACATTAAGGAGATAAGTGCATCGATGGTATTGGAGAGATGTTGTGATTTTTAATGAAACATTGAATAATGATGTGATTGTGTATTGGGGCTATAGCAAACTTCACAGAGTCTCGGGTTGACCATGCTTGTGAAGTATGTTAGCGGATGGTATATCATATGGAAGATACAGTATATATAGTTGTGTTAATTGTACTTTTTCATTTGTTTGGCCCTCATATACTGTATCTTCCATATGATATACCATCCGCTAACATACGCGAAGGATCTGATTGAAATGCTAACGTCAAACAATAGAAGAGTTTGAACGAATGGACCAGTTACTGTAATATTTTCAAAGTAGGTCGACGTTTTTTTATATAGAATATTTTGTCAACCAGAGAATTAAACTTGTTTACGCACTTCTCCAAATTATGTTTCTCGAAGTAGATCTTTAAGCCTGTTTTCCACTAGGCGAATTTGTTCGTGCGAACCGAAGTGAACAAATAAAAAGTTGGATAGCTTCCTACTTTTTCGTAGCGATTTTTTTCGCTGTGATTTTTTTCTCTGACCAATCATATATTGTTGTATTTAGTTTTCGCTCCACGATCGCGCGAACAAATTCGCCTAATGGAAAATGGGCTTTATTCCCACAGACTTTCCAATCATGGTGTTCTCCAATTGATGAACTTTATACTCAGCAACACAGCCATAAATTTCGGTCAGATGTGACAGTTGCGCACCCACCATTACGTAAAATAGACGGTAATTTTGAGGTAAAGGTTAAAAAGGGTTTGTTAGCAATTTGGAATTTAGAAGTTTGAGGGCTTGCTTCCTCGTCCCCGACCAGAAAAAGTTAATTTCAACTACTAATGTTAGGCCAGGATCAATGAAACGTCGAACTTTTAATGCGCTGAACCTAATGTTAATGAGCTAAGTTCGTTGTTTCACTTCATTTGCATTAGGTTCGGCGCATGAAAAGTTTGATGTTTGACCCTGGTAATCATACAATATATTGTCTAGTAATATGGAAAAGATTCTTACAATTTACGTGCATGTATCACCCGATACATCCCTTATTAAAGTTATGTAGGTTCTTATACCCGGTCTCTCCAACTATATATCTTATAATTACCTTCCATTCAGACTTCCATCTTCTTCCTCCTCACAATCTTCATTACGTCCCGCAGCTACATTTTCTTCGATTTTGCTGCATACCAAAGACTGGAATATTTGTAATACCTCCAAAGCAGCTGGACGTTTTATTGGATCGACTACTGTGCAATTTCTATGTACTTTCGCAATGGGGAGCCAGGTTGTTTCTTGAAGTGTCTTATACTTATTCGATCCACTAGACTGTTTCCCCAGTCGTAAGAACTCTTCCACTTGCTCTATTGCACTTGCGTCTCTCACAAGATCTAACTGAAATGGTTGTTTCAAATCCGGGTTTACTAGGTTGAACATTACCATACCAAGTGCCCATACATCAACTTTCTTGAGGTCGTCCAGACTGGCTGATTTCAAGCAGCAGGATTTCACCAAGATTTCCGGAGCCATATACACAGGTGTTCCTCTGGCGATTTATTTAAGTACGAAAAAAGAATAGCTAAATTCACGCAGAAACTTTATATAAGAAACTCAGTAAAATATACAACAACGGTAACTCCGAATAAAGACAACATTTTTTATTTAATGATTCAACCTGATGTTGAATAAAAAATGTCTTTATTTGGAGTTACGTACAGTTGCTTATTTTATGAAAATGCTCAGTGGGTTCAGCAATTATTGGAGTCGAAATCAACTAACATAATAGTGTTCTACTTCGCAGCAATTACACTTCTTGACGACTACTTCGTGCCGGTTTCCCGCCCCAGTTATTTTAGGTTGACTGGTATTTCGACTATGAGGAAAAGTGGATTACCCGAGATCCTGTTTACAAGAGCAAAATATTCCAGATTTGTCAGGAAACCAAAATGTTTTAGAACAGATTCATGTTGCCGTTTACAGAGACAAATCCAATAGGAAATCATCTTGGCTTTGAGTCGTATCTGGAAACTTTGAATCCGGAAAAAATGTACAAACTTTGTATCCGAAAATATTGTATCCGAGATAATTTACTATGTAAACGGATGCAAACAGAAATTTCAATGAACCCGTAACCTTTTCAGTAATGTAACTGGACGAATCCAAATTCTTTTCGGTTACTGTTGTAGTGCAAATGCCTCATAACTCAAAAAAACTTGAAAAACAACGAATACAGATACTTTCATGAATCCGGAAACTTTTGCTCTACTCTAGTCTAATAAATGAGGTCTGATGCTCCGCAATAGACCTTCCGGTAATTACATCATAACTACACTGTTTTCAACTTGGAACCATCTTAATTAAATAGAATGGATTTCATTTCCTTTTTGTTGCGGGTTATGGGCAGAGAAGCAGAATATCCTTCTTTGACACATCAAAAAAAGGACTTTGACCAATAAATGTAGAAATCAGCTTTAACACGAAAACGAGGCTGGGTCAGCCTCGTTTTCGTGTTAAAGCTTATTTCCACGTTTAATGGTCAAAATCCAAAATCTTTTTTTATGCATGTGTTGAAGAAGAATGTTCTGCTTCTATGCCCATAGCCCGTAAGAAAAAATTTGAAATCCATTCCATTTAAGGTGGTCCTATGTTGAAAACAGTGTAGTTGTGACGTAATTGCTGGAAAGGTCTATTCATCGCAAGTTGCCGAAAAAAACCATTTTGTTCCATTTGACAAAAAGGGAAAAGCCTGGGAACGAGGTTACCATTTTGGTCAAATTTTGGAGCGAAATTGTGGTCCTAGTCCGCGTTTTACTAATAGAGTCCAGTCCGCGTTTTACTAATAGAGTCCAGTCCGCGTTTTACTATATGCCCCAGTGCGGCGCCGGATGACACAAGGGAATGTCAAGGAAAAAACTATGTACAAGACTAGGCGGCTCGCTTTTAAAAGTTCAAAACTGGTTTCCTGGATAGTTCTAGTCCTAAGTATTTTACATCCACTAACAGCAAAAACGTCCTGGGTAACAGTTTCCTATTCAAAATATTACACAAGTTTGAACGTGCCGAAAACAACTTCGCACCTTGTCTTTGACAACTGAAAAAAGAAATTTATAACTGCTCTACGTTCTGGAAACATGTTTTGTATTAAATTTCAGGTATTGTTGAAAGTTTTTAGCTTTTTTCCTTGTTAAAATACAGCAATTTTTACATGCAATTTTTGGGGGTGGGTCAGCCAATTTTGACATGCTTCAAAGGGGTGGGTCTTTTTATAGTTTTGGTATAAATGTAGGGGGTCATAAAAATAATCAGTGAAAAAATCACCAATATAATTTTATAGAATTTGGAAATATTTGGATCAAGAATGGTCTAGAATCTATCAACTATCCTGTCATCTATTACAACGAAGCAAAATTAATTTGACGCTCTGTTCACACAATCCATAGGAAAACATTTCCATGACGTTCGTCAATTGACCTCGTTTTTATCCGTTTTTGCGTGAAAACATGAATTAAAGAAAACACAGGACCATAGCATGATTTCAAAATTATGCAGACCTTCATCCATTTTAAGCTTTATTAATTTTCAGCGGCTACATTATCCATGACAAACTGCAAGGAATAAAGATAGTAGCCACAGTTTCCTGCAACTTATCCAATATATAGTTAATTAAATACACCTTTGCCCATTTAGTACTACCAAATTGTCAATTTCGACATTCTAAAACGCTGTTTTCTGACCATCAGAATTCTGTCAAATCTTCTCCAAAGTCCAGGAAATGGCATTTCAGAGACTCTAGATTTAAAAATTTCCTCGGTCCTTCGGTCCTCCCTTTCAGCCCCTCCCTAGGGCCCTGAAACGCTACGGAAATGACACCGTGTGGATTATTAATAGTTAGGATGAGGGGTCAAAAAATTTTTCAGTAAAAAAATAGGTGGTCATAATTTTTTATCAACTTTTCTCCTGGGGGTTCCAAGTTTTAGCATGGAATTAGACATCAGTTCCTCTGGCCCACCCCAGGTAAAATGATGCTCCCTTGGTGGTCGAAAACAGACATCTTTTAGGCGGCGTATTTTCCACTCCACAGGGTTTTTTCCTGGATTTTCTCTTGGGTCCATTTTTGCAGAGAAGATTGAGTTTAGCTGAACAGCTGGGGGTCTGGGGCAGCTGTGGGAGGCTGACTCCTGTACCCAATAAGTGTAGTTGAGACGGAATGTGTTAAAGCAGACACTATAAACTGGTTAAAGATGGCGAATGCGTTGAATTTTCTTGTGTTGTGAAATGAATTCCAGCCATTTTTTCCTGATTTTCGGGTTTCCAACTGAAACTAAGTTCCACACGTCACAAATTTAACTCAAACAACTTCATTTTTACTGCACTGAATCTTTTGGTGAGAAGATTGAGTTTCAAAACTCAATTCAAGATTGAGTTTTTGGGGCTGTTTTACAGTCCTAAAAAATCCCTGAAAAAACCCCTGCTCCATACCTACACGGCGGCCATCATGCATGGCTTCAAAGATGGCGGCCAAGTTATCATTCCAGTTCTCTTAGAGTTCTCTGTGACCACCCACTCAACATCATTGGTGACCGGCGAATGCTTTCGTTTGCCCGGGTGTAAATAGGCGGGGGGAATTGGTACCCTCGCCCCGGGCTTATGCCTATGCATTTAACCACTGCAAAAATTTTTTTTCAAGACTATTTGCACTTTGCTGTTTGCTTGCACGATTTTTTTTCTCTGATGTAATGGCTGCACAATTTTTTTTCCAGGCATTTTTCTTTGCACAAATTTTTTGCGATTCGGTATTTCTAATGGCCCGCCCCTTATTGACCGAGCGTGAGGTCTGTACTGTGAAATATCTGACCGAGGTTTTTTAGTATGAACCGAGCGACTAATTTGCATTGAGACTAGTCTTCAGACATCAGCTTTTTACTTAATGGTCATTTTCTGTTGAATAAGATGAACAAGAACTTTGAATTATCATGTCTGTTTACCAACTGAGTAATGTAACTTATCGTTATATGGATATCCTTTGCAAATGTTGTTTTGCTATGTAGAAAAGTATATTATACGCTATACACGCGATGTGTCTTATGAAATGTTTGAATCTGAGTGTTTCATTTTATTCAAACTTGGTTTATTCTTTATTGTCGAAATATTCGGCTGCTTCATTCTAACACAGATATACTCCGTTATAAGGGACTGGTCATAATTTATCAGAGGGGGTGGGGAGGTGTAATTCAAAATTTTAAGGAATGATATTTTGTCACCCTGCTTTACCATAACCAGGAAAAATAATACCCCCCCCTGTCTCTTGCTCGTGTCAGTAAAAATGTACCTACGTACTACTAAGCCCTGCATTCAATAAATTTTCTAATTGCACTTTAAATTTTCTAATTTTCTAGTTGCGTTTTAAATTAAATACTAAAATTTATATTATACCAATACATAGTCATATATAAAACTTTAGTTTTATCAAACTTTTCATTCTAAGTTTAAAGAATAATTTTTTTTCAATGCAACTCAAACAAAATGTGAGAAGGCATGTATAAAACAATTAATTGAACTAAAACAGCAGACCCCCTCCCCGCCTTCATAAACTGTCTAATATTTTATGAACCCCCTTTTTCCTTGCTACAAAATATGTGACCCCCCCTCACTGCTCCACCTCCCCACCCCTCCTGCTAAATTATGACCAGTCCCTAACCAGGACATACATAACCATTTCCTATGGAGCATAGCATAGCTACAAGTAGCTACAGGCAATTATTGTGGCTTTTTTCTGAAGAAATAAACGATTTGCATGGGTTCACAATCCGCATCTGCAATCCACTGCCCGTAAAGTCTACCATGCCTTCAAATTGGCATTACGCTTATACGAAACAAGAATGGAACTCTCCGGCAGAATTTTAGCCTGTTCATCACTATCTAAAACAGAGCGATGTTTACGAAAATTTTTTCGAATATCAGGAGCACTAGGATTAAATTTAGTAACAAAAACACAGGAATTTCGACGAACTTTACATCTACTAGTACGCGCTTCCTCACGACTGAGTCATAGCACCAACCAACTCAAAGGCTCCATTAACATGTGCCCTGTCATGGCCGCAATCCGTAAGATATTTCATATAAATCCTACTTTTCTCCCAAAAATCAGCGTCCCTAGAACATATGCGATGCAATCTCAATGCCACTCCTTTAGCAATACCGAAAATCTGAGATTTGGGGTGCGACGAATTGGCATTAAGATACAAGTGTGCATCCGTGGGCTTACTATAAACTGTAGTTTCCATACGATTATTAACAAGAAAATGCAAACTGCACCCACCCACATTCATAGTGAACTGTATAGATGCGGGTCAAATGTGTTAAGATCCTGAAAAAAAACGCTTGAAGCCGTTCCATGGTACCCCGCCACAACACAATAGTATCATCTCGAAATCTAAACCAACATCTCAGTTCAGGATAAATAGAACGAGATTCTAGAACGTTTTTATCTCTCTTCTGCGACAATATCGGCATATGAGCAGGAATTCTTAGGTCCCATAGCAGTACCATTTTCCTGTAGTCAATATTGCCCTCGATACATGGAAACTGTTTTTCTTCAAGCAGATTTCCAAAGCTTCAATAACACACTCTATAGACACATCAAAAGCCCCAGCATATTGCGAAAGTTTACAACGTACTCGCTCTATTCCCGTCTGATTGTCTATAGACAGGAACATATTAATGATATATCAAAACTAAGAGATCCTCATCCGATAGCCCCGTTAAATTGAGCTCATCCACAATATCTAGCATATGTGTGGTATCTCGGACACTACAAGAAATAGAATCTAAAGCTATTTTACAATATTTTTCAACGAACAAAGATAAATTCTCTGTGGGCGTACCACATTCCGAGGTAATGACCCATGCGGGATTGTCAGCTTTGTGAGTTTTAATCAAAGGGTATGTGTGTTAATTGTGTTTGTAATAAACTTAATCCACTTAGCAGATAATTCCATAGGTTTCCATTTGTTTATCAATTGTTCAAACTCTAAACCAGTCTCAGGCGAACGATGGATCGTTTTTAAAACAACCACACTCCATCTGTTCTTTAACCTTATCAGCATCAAGTTTATTGTCCAGAAATACAAAGTTGTTACTCTTGTCTTGTAATCTCACTATAAGATCTCGTTCTTCAAAAGGGGTGGAACGAAACTTTTTTTAGGGCTGTCAGTTCTTCCACTGAGAGATTATCGCTTACCTCTTTTGCTGTTGATTTAGCAAACAAGTCCTTTTCCACTCTTGACAAAAATACCTCAATAGCTGGAACATTGGCCAAGGGTGGTTCCTTTACAGATTTCTGATACCGGTGGCTGGAGTGGGTCAAATTCAGGACCATCAAGTGCTTTCTCTGGTGTATAAAACCATGTACGCCATCTTACTTTTTTCTTAAAATCAATCCAACTTAATTGCAGTCCATTCCAGTCATTGCTAGTGGGTGTAGGCACAAAGGAAGGACCACGACTGCACAATTGAACTAAAGATTGTTCTATATTCTTATCTGTAAGGTTGACTGGCTGGTATCCATGCGGTCTATTTATTGGATTTGAAGTTAAGGTTTAGCTATTCGTTGTTGGCCTTGCAGTTCTCAACCCATCTCGTGAATACTTTCTCAGACGTGACATTTCAAACGTATGTTTCAATTTAGAAGTCCGCTCTTCCAGCTTCTACATAATGTGATCGGCCTTTTCAGGATAAAGTCTCTTAATAGCTTGCGTAAGTTCCCATTCTTCCTTACTGAACGAGGGGATTTTATGTTTGTAATATGCTTCAAATAAACCCATGAGTTTGACTGAGTATTTCCTCAATGTAGAGTTGACTCGCGATGTAATAACCGAGTCAACAACACCAGAATGAAATTTCAACAGGAAACTTTTCGGAATACATTTACATGTTCGATAACACCCAAGTAACGTAACGTGATGCTGAAATCGAACTTCTTTGGCTTTTTGACTTTTGGCAATTCCTTTCGTGCAGCGGCCACTGGAAGGATATTTCTTATTTCAAAATCTATGACGTGCACTTCTAGTAATGTGGTGTATCTTGCTGAGTTTGTGGTTTGCAAGGTGTTGGCTCCACTGCCAATTTTAAGTCCAGACTAGCTAACTACAAATCACATAAACATAAGCGCCAGACATGCAGTATAACTAATCATTTTATTGATGTGCATGAGGCGGATCATTTTTGGCTAGGAATGTTGTTGACCAACCGGAAAGGTCTTAATGGTAGTTATGATTTCGCCCAACAATAGTAATTTATTTATATTTACCATATATATAATTATGTTTTGTAGTTAAGCTAGGCACTCTGTTGAAGGCTGTGGCATGCGGCCGAAAATTTAGTTTTTGTATTTAATATATTTTTTTAATAAACTTCTTCAAACGTAGCCATTTGTTACATATGAAGTCTTGTCGGCTGAGCAGAGTACTGGCATTTGTTATATATATATATATATATATAAATATTTCCCACGAAATATGGGTTTTTATGTCACACCTGAACTAATTAGATAAGTGAGTAACAATTTAATTATATTTAATGTTAATCCCTGGCACGCCTGTTGAAGAGGGAGGAAATTTAGAGCACTTGAAATTACGTAACAGCTGGGCCAAGATCAAGGTCGATCTCTTGGTATTAAACCAAGATCAAGGTCGATCTCTTGGTATTAAACCTTTGCAAGTCTCCAATATCAGTGGTCAAGTGAAGAACTCAGAATTTATCTTCAACGTCATTTTGGTCCTATTTTCAGGTTAGCGATACATTTCTTTTTTACACAATCATTCTTTCACCTATTCTCTTCTATTATGGCTTCATCCAACCCAAAGGTACTGGTATTTGGTCATTCCTTTGTGAAGCGCATGCATCGGGATTTAAGAACCAAATTCGATGTTTGCGCTGCCCTAAATTTTAACATGCACAATGTAGCTATCAAACTGCATGGTGTTGCGGGGAGGACTGTTGACAAATTAGTTCAATTTGATTTCAACAGGGTTACCCAGTTTCTGCCCAACATTGTTATTTTAGAGGTTGGGACAAATGATTTAACCTTGGGAAAACCCGAAACTGTGGGATCGAGAATTGACGATCTAGTGCGCATGTTGCTCGGGGTTCCATCCATCAGAGTTGTTGATGTGTGTTTGGTAACCAATCGGGCCTCTTCTCCAAAATTTAATGAGAAGGTTGCGATCTTGAACCAGTAACTTACGGTTGTGTTAGAAGATAAGCACAATGTCTTCTGTTGGAGACATATAAAGGCTTTATTCAGCCAACCATTTTGCCTTTTCTGCCTGATGGCGTCCATTACACCCGCAGAGCTCAATATACTTTGTATAGAAGTTATCGGGGCGCCATCCTCAAGGCCATTCAGTTTCGTTCACGCTGTGCTTAGCACACAGGTGGTCGCATTTTTATTTGATTTTCTTATTCGCATTTATATACCAGTACTTGTTTATGTTAAAATACAACTATCTCACCCTTCGTGGTGAGTCGAGGCTTCGCCCTCAATATTTGTTGTTATACAGATCGCACTTCGCTGCGATCCCTGTTGAGGCTTCGCCCTCAAAAAAAAAAAAAATTTTAAAACCTCTCGCTTCGTCGAGATTTTGTCAGAGGCTTCGCCGTTGTTTAATTATTTCAAAACCTCTTCCTTCGTCGAGATTTTGTTAGAGGCTTCGCCCTCATTTAATGAAAATGTTTTCATGCACTGTGTTGAGGCGCCCTCAACACTACAGCACGGCGGTGTTACAATTAATAGTATTCATAATTATATATACTAATTATATTAATGACATTCATATTTTGGACAAGAAAGCGTGGACTTTTGCCCTCTCGAAGCAAAGTGCAACCGAGGGTGCGACAACAGCTTTGCTAAGACTTCTTTGAACAAGTTAATAGTTAACGTTTAATTATTTATATCGTATGTACCTTGACATTTGGTGAGTTGATATCTTCTATTACATTTATTTTGTATTCTTTGTAAGTTAAACGGATTTAATCATGAGTATTGTTGTAAAACCTTATATATTTGTTTTCGCTAGAATTAAACTTTAGTGGTCATGCAGTATATAGTAACATTGATGTCAAGGAATTGTCACAAATAGTCTCCAAGACAAAGAGTACAGGCCGTGCCCGTACATGGTTTAATTCAAATGAATTTATCGATCGAAAGAATTCAAGAATCAAGCTGAGAGGAATCGAACTCACAAGAACCGTGTCCTTGGTGTACGTTTGATTTACCTACAAGTAAGCTCGCTGGCATATCAGGTATGAGAGATTACAGATTTATTGGTGCCTTAGTAAATTTGAACTGTCTGTGAGTGTACGACATTTTTGAAATTAAACTATCAAACTTGAACGCTCGTTAGCGAATTATGAATTCTGATGATATAAATTTTCAAGAACCACCGTCGGAACATGGTCTACAATTTAACGATGCTATACTAAATGAAAGAATCTTTTCATCCAAAAGATCGAGAGCCGGGTTTCTCGGAGCCATTACTCGTGTCCGAGGACAAATTGAAATCCTTTTGTCAAACGTAGAGAACGCACAGACGGTTCAAATACAATTGCAGCGATATGATGATGCATGGCGTAAATTTGAAGACGCACACAACGGTTATCTATCATTGATTAGTCCGCATAGTTTAGTGTTTTCCGATGCCGTTCAGCAGTATAACCAATTGTATACAGAGAAGGCTATATTTTCAAATCGTGTATCAAACTACCTACAAAACTGTGAAGAGAACCCTACAAACTATGTCTCCCCAAATGTAACGCTAAGTACAATACAGAAAGAGCATGTGTATGCAGAAAGTGTAACTTCAAATAGATCAAGTATATCAAAGACATCGAGTCAATCCTCACGATCATCAGCACAAGAAAAAAGGGTGCAAGCAGCTAAAGCAAAGTTGACTTTACGTTTGGCTGAAAATGAACGAAATCGAGTTCTCGAAGGGGAATTTAGGCTTCAGGACATAGAAAGAAAGCAAAGAGAATTAGAAATGCAACAGAAATTGGAGGAAGAAGAACTTAAAAGGACGAGAAGAATAGAAACCTTAAAACAAGAAACCAATAGAGAGCTCGCTGAAGCTCGCCAACAAGCTGCTCTCGCGAATTTGGAAGCAGAGCTGCAGGAGCAATTCGACAGCTATGTAGAAGTCGACATGGAGCTGGAGTCAGAAATCGGGGGACGAATCTCTTCTGAACCTGCAGAAGTAATTTCACATACCCATTTACACAAAGTCCAGAATCCAGACAAGGTTACGACGGGCATGGCAGCGAGATATTTCTCCAGAACTGATAAGACGTATCCATCGGTATTTAATAGCGATCCACAACATGAAGGCAACCCATTTTCCTCAACGCCAGCAACAGTTAACGAACCGACTCAACCAGATGTAATACGGCCGGAGCCTTGGAGAACACTTGCCCCGGAATACGCATGGGGGGCTCAAGTTCCTTCCTACCCTAATGTACCAAGTCGGGGTGGGCCTCAGAGAATTCCGCCAAACCCACCATACGTATGGAAGACTCGAATTCCCAAAGATTTGAGAATCGTATCATGTCTAGACACAATTTCAGTGACGGTGAAAAAATGTTGCGTTTATTACAGTTCCTTGGTGGTGAAGCCAAGGAAGCAGTGAAAAGTTTCGAATCAGTCAAAGGCGGTGTGTATGAGGCAATGAAGATTTTGGAAAAGAGATATGGAAAAAGGTGTTTGATCGTTAACTCGATACTAGACGGTTTGACAAAGGGCCCAGCTATACCAAGTAGGGACAGAACCACCTTACGAAAGTTCGCAGACGAAGCTGCTAGCACCAATGCAACTCTAAAATCATTGTGCTGCTTGAATAAAGTTAACCAAGGAAATCTGGTGGAAATGTTACGTCGACTGCCAAAATATCTTCGGGAAAGATTTGCAGTTGTAGCTTGCGATCTAGAAGCGAAAGAAGACCGGTTTCCTACATTGAACGACTTTGCAAGCTTTCTCGACAAGTGGGCGAACGTTGCCAATCACCCGATAAACGCAAGCAATACCGATCAACAAGAAGGACCAGGACTAGCCAAGGGAAAGATGAAATATGGTGCAAAGATGGCGTGGGCTATGGGCGTCCAAGGAGACGACAGCAGAAATATTTACAAGTCAGCCAAAGTCACTACTCCCTGTCCTTGTTGTTCTCAAGCTCATCCAATATATCGTTGTGAACTGTTCAAAGGTAAAACCCCTGGTGAAAGGTTCGAGTTTACCTAAAAGGAAAAACCTCTGCTACAATTGTCTAAAGAGCAACCAGATCAAGCAACTTGGTAGAACAGTGAAACATACTGCCAGGTCTTGCCCTAGCAAATTTAAATGCAAAATCGAAGGGTGTGAAGCATCGCACCACACTTTGTTACATAAACCAGAACCTTTAAAGGAGACGAATGAAGAGAAGGACAAGAACATCGAGCTCCCAACTGTTACAAGCAGCATAGCCACGTCGAAAGCACATCATGCTGTACTTCTGAGAGTAATTCCTGTGCGCGTTATTGGAGAATGACAAGTTGCGACCACATACGCAATGTTGGACTCGGGCTCGGAAATCACTCTAGTAGACCTGTCATTGGTTAAACAAGTAGGAGCACAAGGACATCTCGATAAACTAGTGGTGTCAACCGTGAGTAACGAGAATGATGTACAGCACGGCTATCGCATAAATCGATCAGTGGAATCTCTTATCAATGAAAACCCGAAGCGTTTGAAACTAACTAATGCTTGGAGCAGTAAAGAATTAAAGATACCATTGCGTCATCAGTGTGTTTTCCAGGACAAGTCACGTTGGCCTCATCTCCAGAATGTACCCTTCCCTAATGTCGAGAGAGAGAAGATTTCCATTATCATTGGGACGGACATGCCTGAAGCATTTATCCCGATCGATGTATGCTACGACGGGCCAGACTCTCCAGTGGCCATACGATCCTGCCTGGGTTACTCAGTCTTTGGTCGAATGGGTAAAGAAATTGAAGCTCAGTGTTCCACAACGTATACATCCACGATTCATAACGTATGTGTCTCCAGCGATATCACCCTTAACCAGCAATTGGAGTCATTTTGGAAACTGGAGTCCCTCAGAACCTCCGGTGATAATTCGAAGACCATGTCAGTCCAAGATAAACAAGCATTGAAAGTGATAGAGAAGACTCTGACCAAAGTTGACAGTCACTATCAAATGGACCTACTATGGAAGAATGAAGATATACACCTCCTGAACAATCGGACAGTAGCAGAAATACGATTAAAACATCCGAAACAGCGACTTGAACGAGATCCTAAGTTGAAAACGAAATATCTCGCTATCATAGATGATTACGTCGTAAAGGGTTATGCTCGAAAGCTCACAAAGAACGAAGCAATAACTAAAAGCGATAAAACCTGGTATCTTCCTCATCACCCGGTGATAAACCCTCGTAAACCAGAGAAAGTGCGTGTTGTCTTCAACACCGCTTCGATGTTCAATGACACATCACTTAATGACCAACTTCTTCAAGGTCCTGACGTGATGAACAATCTGGTGGGTGTCCTAAAATTAATCAATATGCTCGCAGAAGGTGGCTTTCGCTTAACTGAATTTCTCAGCAATCGTAAGGATGTCTTGAAAGCAATTCCAGTCAAAGAAAGAGCTACTCCTACCCTTGATCTGGATTTAGATCAGCTACCCATTAATCGTACCTTGGGTTTATCCTGGGACGCTCAAACCGATGAGTTCTATTTTTCGTCCATTAGAACTGACAAACCCGCTACCAAACGCGGCATTCTCTCTGTTATTAGCTCATTATTCGACCCGCTGGGGTTCCTGAGGCCATTCATTTTACCTGTCAAAATACTTCTGCAGGAACTCTGGCGTCAAGGAATTGGATGGGATGAAGAGATTTGAAAATTGGCAAAATTGGCTTCAATCACTTTTTCAGCTTTCTGACATCAGAATTCCCCGGTGCTACGTTGTAACCAAGATCTCGCATGAAAGTATTGAACTTCACATGTTCAGCGATGCCAGTGAAGTGGCATATTCTGCGTCAGCCTACGTTCGGATCACAGATGATCAAGGTGTGATTCACTGCAGTTTCGTAATGGGAAAATGTCGAAATTCTCCAATAAGAAGGCCAACTATTCCGAGATTAGAGCTTTTGGTGAGTGTCATGGCGGTGCGTCTGAGCAACCTTATCTGTTCAGAATTCGACTGGAAGTTCGACAATATTATATTCTGGACAGATTCTACCACCGTGCTGCAGTACATATATAACGAGAGTCGAAGATTTCCTCGTTTCGTAGCGACACGCCTTCAAGAGATTCATGAACACACTAAGTCCGATCAGTGGCGTTTCGTTCCTGGAAAGCTCAATCCAGCAGATGACGGATCAAGGGGCTTACCAATAGATGTGTTCAAAGCGAAGTGTCGTTGGTTGTCAGGCCCAGATTTTCTGCACCAAAGCGTTGATCAATGGCCATGCACAACGATTAACAAAGTTCTAGAAGACGGTGAAGGAGGTTTAACAAAGCAATCTTGGCATTGTCGACTGAGAAAGGAGTAAAGTCCAGCAGCAGATTAGTGAATCTTTGCCCGGTATTGAAAAACGGTGTCCTGTGTGTTGGCGGCCGACTGCGACACGCCCCAATAACATCCGAAGCCATCAATCCAATGATTGTTCCCAACGAGCATCACATCGCTGCATTGATCATTTCTTATTTTCATCACGTCCTAGGTCAGGCTGGTCGGGAGCATGTACTGTCAGCTGTTCGGCAGAGGTATTGGATACTAAATGCACGTGCGCTAACTCGTCAAATTCTTCGCCAGTGTATAACCTGCCGTAAGAATAACGAATCACCAATGTCGCAGAAGATGGGCGATCTCCCTGGTGCCAGACTCACTCCATATGAACCACCATTTACTTTCACTGGTTTGGACATTTTTGGCCCGTTTACTGTGAAACGTGGACGTAGTTCGCAAAAGTTATACGGGTGTATGTTTTACCACGAGAGCAGTTCATATCGAAGATGTCGGTTCATTAGAAACTGATGCATTTATCTTGGCACTGAGGCGTTTCATAAGCGTTCGTGGAGCAGCTAAGGAAATATGGAGCGATAACGGAACAAATTTTACTGGTGGAGAAAGGGAGCTAGGCTTACTCATGCGAGAATGGGATCAAAGAGCAATTGTCAAGGCAGCACAGGAGAAAGGAGTAGAATGGTACTTCCAACCCTTTAAGAAATGGCATTTTCAACCACCAACCGCAAGTCATATGTCTGGTGTGTGGGAACGACTAATTCGAAGTGTGCGCAAAGTCATGAAGGCTATCCTCGGACATCCACATGCCTTTGTGGATCGTGAGACGTTGCGGACACTTTTCGCTGAAGTTGTTGGTATCCTTAACACCCGTTCGTTGTGTCCAAGCAGTGATGATCCAAAAGATATGGAACCGCTAACGCCAAGCCATTTCCTCCAGCAACGTCAAGGATTGGCTATTCCTCCTGGAGTGTTCGAAGATTCAGAGATGTTCTCACGTAAGAAATGGAAGAGAGCGCAGGTGCTAGCAAATCAATTTTGGGCTCGCTGGGTTCGAGAGTGTCTTCCCATTCTTCAAGTAAGGAAAAAGTGGCTTGTGGCGAAATGAAATCTTCAAGTGAATGATCTCGTGTTGGTCGTTGACTCAACCCAGCCAAGAAGTCATTGGAATCTAGGACATGTGACGAAGGTGTTTCCTGGCACGGACGGTTTAGTACGCACAGCCGAAGTAAAGACCCAGTCGTCGTTACTAGTGAGACCTATCGCAAAGCTTTGCTTGTTAGAAGAGACGAAACGAATTTATATTGAACGACTGTCTAACGGGGGTACTATGTTGAGGCGCCCTCAACACTACAGCACGGCGGTGTTACAATTAATAGTATTCATAATTATATATACTAATTATATTAATGACATTCATATTTTGGACAAGAAAGCGTGGACTTTTGCCCTCTTGAAGCAAAGTGCAACCGAGGGTGCGACAACAGCTTTGCTAAGACTTCTTTGAACAAGTTAATAGTTAACGTTTAATTATTTATATCGTATGTACCTTGACATTTGGTGAGTTGATATCTTCTATTACATTTATTTTGTATTCTTTGTAAGTTAAACGGATTTAATCATGAGTATTGTTGTAAAACCTTATATATTTGTTTTCGCTAGAATTAAACTTTAGTGGTCATGCAGTATATAGTAACATTGATGTCAAGGAATTGTCGCAAATAGTCTCCAAGACAAAGAGTACAGGCCGTGCCTGTACACACTGTAAGTCGAGGCTTCGCCCTCGTTTTTTCCATCTGGCGTTTTGGGCAAGTGGTGCGGTCACCGTTTTAGTGTGGCCAAGCTTGACCCAGTCAGTTAAAGGGGAAGTCAAGTCCATTGTGCGCATCGGTTCTGCGCATAACAATGTGAGGACCTCTAATGTGAAAATTGCCCAAATTTCGAATTTTTTCGAATGTTTCTGAACATAAACTTTATTTCATATTCATTTAGAAGCATAGCAAACCAAAATGGTGTTAGATATTCAGACAGTACATCATATTTTAAAAAATACAGCAGTTCAAAATGTAAACAAACCGTTTGTTTACATTACGGACTTGACTTCCCCTTTAAAATTATCCTATTTATCGATCACGTTCGCGTTCCTTACACGATCTGCGTTCAGAGGGGCAACTAACTTCTAATCCATTTTGCAGTAATTTCTTTTTCAGTTCATTATGCCACCTAAAGGTTATAAGAGTTCAACACGCAAGTCGTCGAAATCTCCGGCCAATCCATCGCCGTCACAGCGACCTTGTGTAAGCCAACCATTGCTTCTCCGTCCGCTGGTGCAACAACGAGCTCAACTGTACACAAACCCGTCAACGTCGCCAGTACCTCGGCAGCGCCTGATGCTAGTACCATCTCCCCGCAGCTTCTTCAGCAGATCGTGTCAACAGTTACTGCTGAAGTTACTCGGCGACTTACACCACACCATCAAGCGGCGTTTTCGGACGCTGTTTTTGAGGCCCCAGTTGTCGCGATGGGGAGCATCCACCTCGACCGAACAACCCGCCATTGTTTCTGGTATTGTGGAAGAAGCTTTACAGTCTGTCCATTCCGCCATTGCAGGTGAGCCTTCCTCTTATTCTGCGATGCCAAGTCAACCCTATGAATCGATCCATTTGCCTCTTGACTCCAGGATCACAACAAAATTAAAAAACAAAATTTGGAACGACGAATATATTGATTTTGGGTCTTTGTTGAGCAATCCCGGGGTGGTCGACACCAAATTTCAATTGAGTGTAAAGACCTCTAATGATGGTCTTCATCCCTCTCTTTCGTTTGAGCCTGTCCACAAACCACAAAAGGTCGCCCATATCACGACCTGGATGAGCGCTTTCCGAATTTTTGTCGGGGTGTATACACAAAAATATCCTCATGAGTCCCCCGCACTCATGAAGTACGGCGATATTGTGCAGGACCTAGCAGATCGAGGCCATAATTGGCATTTTTACGATGAAAATTTTCGTTTTCTGAGACAGAAAGAACGCAGCACGGTGCCTTGGGCCAATGTGCATTGGGAATTGTGGCTAAGATCGCAGTATCCTACCAATCGATCAGTCGGCCCTGGGCAACACGCTGTCACTAATACTACTACCAAATTGCCTTTTCTTAGTATTCGTCGCGGCCATTGTTTTCGATTTCACAAAGGCGAGGAATGTTCGGGCTGTGAGTTTAAGTACACTTGTTTTAAATGCGCTGGCTCACACCCAGCCATAAGATGTAATTTGTGTGGCCTACCAAAACGAGATCAGAACCGAAACGCTAGGTCCGATAAGCGCAATGCCGCTCCCAACCCCCATACAAATAAATCATCTTAATTCATTTTTACAGGGTTATAACCCTAACGATAGCAAAACACTTGTTTCAGGTTTTACGCATGGTTTTTCTTTACATTTTCACGGCTTCATTAACCAAACTGAAGGTAAAAATTTGACTTCAGCTTTAGCACACCAAAACGTTGTTACGCAAAAACTCTCTATCGCTGGACCTTTTCATGCCATGCCATTTCATCCGTTCCGAGTTTCTCCCTTGGGTCTTGTGCCTAAAAAGTCTCCTGGTGAATTTTGATTGATCCATCATTTATCTTTCCCACGAGGATCTTCGGTCAATGATGGCATTGGTTCTGAGGATACTAGTGTGCATTATGCCGCCGTGGCTGATGCAATATGTTTAATCAAATCCAATGGAAAGGGGTGTTTTCTTGCGAAAACAGACATTAAAAATGCGTTCCGTATTATTCCTATTCGACCAGAGGACCACTATTTACTGGGTATGAAATGGCAGGGCATGTATTATTATGATCGATGCCTTCCTATGGGGGCAGCCAGCTCGTGTAAAACATTTGAAATTTTTAGTACGGCTATACAGTGGATTGCTCAACAAAAACTTCTCATCGATTCTGTTTTACATTTACTTGATGATTTTCTCCTTATATCACCATCTTATGACACCTGTGTAGTTCGGTTCGGTTAAATTCTACAATAAAATAATTTACAACAACTTACCGTGCTTTAAAAGCTTTACCAAATATCCAGAATACGAATATCCAAATCTCTGTTAAAACAAAAATTGCATCATCAAGTCTTGTTCAAATCAAAGATAGTAAAATATCTATAATATCTATAAAATTCTACAAAATAATTTACAAGAACTTACCGTGCTTTAAAAGCTTCACCAAAATCCAGAATACGAATACAAATATCCAAATCTCTGTTAAAACAAAATTGCATCATCAGGTCATTGTTCTTTAATAATATCGTCTGGCCTTGTTTGTGTATTGGGACAACTTTAGTGTGTTTCAACTCATCTGGGAATACTCCGGAGACAATTGATCGATTAAAAATGTAGCTAAGAGATTCCGCTATTAAATCAGGGCAATTTTGTCCAGACCAGTAGCTTTTGACCTACTTAGCTTGGACAAAAGGACGAAAACTGCAGAGAAATTAGTTTCTTTTAATTGAAAACGGATGTTGTTATTTTGACTAGGTAAATAATCGAGATAACAACGATTATTCTGATTAACATCTACATTATCTGCAAGCTTCGGACCAATGTTAGAGAAGTGTTCATTAAAAGCATCAGCAATTTTGTTGGAATTGTTAATCAAATTACCATCCAAATCAACTTCGTGAATATGCGAGCTTTTTCGATTTTTAGATGTGAGATCATTAATAATATTCCAGGTCTTTTTCGAGTTGGATTTATTTTCAGAAAACGCATATTTAAAATAGTTTTCCTTCGCCCGGGCAATATTTTGATTTACGGAATTTCGCATTTTCTTAAAAATATGCCAATCTAAAGGATCATTAGACCGGATTGCCTTGATTTTAAGAATATCTCTTTTGTGCATTTCACCTTTCAAGTGAGATGAAATCCAAGGCGCTTTAGAGGCCTTGACACGCTTTGTGCGTAAAGGAGCATGCTTTTCTACAACAAAATTAAATGTGTTTTTCCAAGTATGCCCCATATCATTAGGATTCTTAAATTGATGGATAAAGTCCCAGTTTTGCTGACTAATATCATTACGAAATTTGGCAGAATCAAAGTTTTTAAACTTTCTATAGCTTACTGTAGTATGTCCTCTTGTTGGCATTCTGGCGGAAAGTTTTCTAAAGGCATAAACAAGACTATGATCACTTATACTAATGTGAGAAACACCAGAGCAGACCACTCTATCAGGAGCGTTTGTAAAAATGTGATCTATCAATGTTGACGATGAACTTGTAATTCTAGTTTGTTCAGTTATCAGTTGTTGAAGATCAAATGTTTCAGCAATATCAATGAGCAACCTTGAACTATGATCCAAGACTGTAGAGCTTAAATCGCAATTCAGGTCACCCACCAGATAGTACTCAATATTTTCAGCATCAAGTTTGCCTAGTAGCGTTTCTAGGTGATTAAACTTATCCACGACCGAATTTGGTGGCCTATACCATGTCACTATAAGAAAAGGCTTAGATCTAGGTTTATTGATTGAAATGCATAAATTTTCCAATTCATCAAATTTCAAATCGTATCGTACCGAGAAATTTATGCAACTTCGTATATAAAAACAAACACCACCACCGCATCTACCGTTTAAGTATCTATCGCGGCGAACAATTTCATAACCTTGTATGTGCACCTCATTATCGCTAACCGCAGAATCAAGCCTTGTCTCATTGATAGCCAAAACATCAATAATATTATCGGTTAGAAAAATTCGAAGTTCCTCAATGTGTTTTACTAAACTAGTTATATTAAGTGACGCAATTTTGAAACCACTCATCTTAGGTAAAAGCGGATTTATGTCGCTATTAGTATTCGCATTATCAAGAGACTCAGCAACATTATACGTAACAAGGCATTCATTAAGATTGTTAGTAAATTCAATAAAATTGTTTGGTAGAGTTTCGCTGCCTTGTTTATTTAAATGTAGACCTTTATTGTTCAAGTGAGAATTGTTCACATTAGCATTTCTTAAGAATGGTATCTTATTCATACGACAATAATTATCTAGGATAAAGTTAACTTGTTTAACTTTAGTGGCTAGGTTTGCATTATCATTTTTGGTCAACAAAGCTGATACACCTACCACAGTAGTTGGCGAGTCTTCCTTTATCTGGGTCGTCAGATTCAGTAATGAATCGGCAATTACTTTTGCAGGAGAATTCTTTAAGTCGTTCGTTCCAACATGTAAGATGATTTTTCGGGTGATTTTCGGGTGATAGGTTTAATGAAATCTTCCATATCAGAAAGATTTGCACCAGGGAATGCTTTAACGACGTAATAGTGATTAGGGTCAGTCTTGCTCATGCTTGCTCCGACAACATTCTTAATTAGTGAATCACCAGCAATTACCACCACTTCTTTTGCTCTATTCTTGCTCGTGGTAGCTGCAACATCGTCATTCACATTTTCCATACCGCTAGTGGGGGCAGCATGTGCT
>CACRXK020004632.1:18298-30887 GCA_902702795.2 Paramuricea clavata | reverse complement strand
TGAAATTTTTGTCCAGGCATATCTGGATCAAAATTTCACTCATAAGGGGAAAGGTCTATTCGATTGAGTCGTCATGGAAGGAAATGTTAGATTTCAGCCTGAGCCTTGTATATCCAAACCTATGGTAATTACGTACGTGCCACACTCTTGGAGCAAATACGTTTTGAAATAAAATATAAATTTTTAATTTCTCGTTGAAGTTTAAACCATAAAACATCGAATCACGGTCCTCCATTGGCATTGGTCTCGTAGCCCTAAATATAACATCGCCGGCCCCGTACCCAGGCCCTGCGGTCTGGTGATTGACCTATTGCGCCAGAACGGAAATTGCCGTCTACAGTAGCCTCCTCCGCAGGCGTCGCCTTTAGATTGGCGGGTAAAATTTGCTTGCAGGCAAAAAAATCACTGACTTTGTAAAGTAAGTGAACCTGACGAGATGCCTGCGGAGGTGGCTACGCCTGTCTACCGATTGTTCATGCAACAATCTACCCAATACCGCTTTTATAATGACGTCATAATGTCATTCGACCGAGTAGAAGTGACGTCATTCATTTCTATTTTTTGATGATAATTTCCAACGTAACATGTTATTGGGACCACGGACCAAAGTTCGTTAAAACCGTTCATAAATGGCACGCTTCACGCATTAATTACGTTGCGACACCCTATTGCGTTAAAAATAGTTCCGTGTATAAACATTTTCGTGCAAGGACTAATCGACGTGCTTTTAATCTTCAGCAAACGGGAAAAGACCTACCTAAAATGCCCATGTTTTGTGATTGGCTTTCAGAAACAAAAATGATCATTGTTCATCGTGACTCGTTCTTTAGAAAGACGATTTCTGTAGTTTTATTGTCTTTCATTGCTGTAGTCAACCAACCACGAGACTTGATAGTATAGGTAGATGATGACCCCAGCAAACACTATCAATGCGCAATGTGCGTAATTTTTGAAGTGTACGTGTTATTTCTCAACAATCGGCAATAAAGTCCTGGGCAAACTAGGAAACATTGTTGTGGAAACATTGTTGTGGAAACATTTGTGATTCTCGATGTTTCCTCAAATGTTTTCCTGACCCGTGGAAACATTGTTGCGGAAACAAAATTTGCTTCCCGAGAAGCAAAAATGTTTCCTAGCGAATTCAGAAACATTTGATGTTTCCCTATGTTTCTCACTAATGTTTCCTAGTGTGGCGAAACATTGGCAGGAAACAATGTTTCCGCAACAATGCATGTTTTCTAGTTTGCCCAGGGCTTAACGCACTTGATACCTCAGTATCCAACGTACTGCCTCCTCCCCAGGCTTTCGTGCCTGATTTGTGGAAGAGGGCTTATTTCTTAAAGTACGAAGCTTTGAAGCAATCCCCTGGCAACACATTTTACCAGCTACCACTCCATCGCTTCACCGACTTTAATTGTTCGCCATGTGTACATTCCCTGCAAAATTAAACACACATGTTATTTTCCTATAGCCACGATCAGATGAAAATCTTATAATTATATTCTCTTTTTCTTCTTTAAAAAAACTTTAATTTTTTCCTTTTATTGATTTTAGGCTTTAGCCGTGTTACATGATTACAATCTAATTACTATTCATTATTCATAAAATTAAATTCACTCATTACAATATTATGTTTCGCCCCACGATGTCCGTTTGTGCTGATCATTTGCATGTCAAGTGATGTGAAACCATTTAACATTGAAACTATTTCTCTTCGTATAGCTATTGTTTCGACGATAAAAAGCGCCTCAAACGAAACGCTATAAAGCAGAACAACTCAAAAGGTCGTCACAAAGAGACTAAAGTAAGTTCTGGAGTCATTGACGTCAGTATTTTGTGTCAATAAGACAATATGCATTTAGCTTTGTTCATAGTATTGCGTCTTAGAAATATCGTAAGATATCGTTGTTTGAGAACCGCCGCATTCAATGAAATTCTTAATATTTGTTGTTTTTTACCAAACCAAAGCCTAAAAATTCATTTATACTCGGGGAACTACCGTATTCTTTGAATGTGGCCTAGTTTTAAGCTTTTGAAATGTAGCATAGCAAAAATATCGCGGCAAACTGCTGTGTCAAATCAGTACAAAATATTCAAAACGGAAAACGGAGCTTCTCGTTATTAAGTGTTATGCAGTTTTTGTTTTAGTGTTTACTTTCCGTATAGAATTTTAAGTTTTTGAATGTTGAAGTGAGTTATAACTAGCTTTTCGTACAGTATATAATAAAGTTGTACGCTTGTAGGATAATTTCAGCGTTTTCCATCGCGTTAAGACGTAAAGACGCTATATCCTATGGCGTTGCATACATATCATACTGAGTGCAATATCATGAAAAATTGTCGCTATGTTACCATACGAGTGATACGACTTCTAGTCGTTATTTCTAGTCTATATAAGGACCGAAGTTTCTCAACTAAGTTATGGGGAAATTTTCAAAATTTGCTATATTTTATGAAAAACTACGCTGAATTATTGTAAAAATCGTGCTATGGCTATGCCTTTCAAACGTCATATATGTATACTGCAATTATCTGACTTTAAGCCCTTCATAAATATGCCGAATAAAACCCCATTACTCATTAGAGTTTTTATGGCAATATTTGGCTCGGAAATGTCTTATATGAAGCATCAAGAATGGATTTTTAGATATATTTTTCGACAAGTTTTTTCGACGCACGCGTGTGGTATAGTGTAAACCTCTTTCAGAGATATACGTTTACTCACCGAAATTCAAACAACCGCTAAATGACGTCACTTGATGAAGAAACAGTGAAAGAAACTTTTATATACGCTGGAAACTAAACTAAATGTACGTAGTATGGGGATAGTATATGTAATACACCGTCTGGTATAAATAATGCTGATTTCAAACGTGCATCATGGTGGTCCAGTCATGTAGATATATTATATAATAAGCTGCATGCTGTTGTATCTGAACTGTCTGAAGAAGAATACGAACATTTAGATGTTTTAAACGAAGTAACTGGCAAGCGTCAGTAGCCAGAGCATGACATTTGTGATGACATAGACCATAGCTCGGAACGGCAAAGTGTTTCTAGTATTAAATCTTTGTCAGGCATAACTGAACAACGTCAACGGCAACTTACAGGTAAACTACGTGAAGCGTTCCTCTTTTGAGTTCCTAACTCATTTGGAATTTTCATAATCTGCTTTGCAAATTTGAAAAACGCTTTGCAAATCCTTGAGGGAATTTGCAATTTTCCTGTCGGCCGTTGCAATATTCCAACGCAAATAAAGTTCCTTTCAAATTTTCCTGACTTCCTGTTTTAATTTCCTGACTTCCTGTTCTGTTCTGAGCGTTATCATTGGCGGATTATTTTTGTTAGCCAATTAGAATGCGAAGAACAGAACAGGAAGTTAGGAACTTGTAACAGGAAGTTAAGAACTTCTAACAGGAACTGAGGAAAATTTATTTGGCTCTTGAACATTGCAAATTCCCTCAAGGGATTTGCAAGGGAGTTTTTCAAATTTGCTAAGGTAATGAGGAAAATTGCAATCAAGTTAGGAACTTAAAAGAGGAACGCTTCACGTAGTTTACCTGTAATACACTGTTAAGCCTTCGTTCACAGCGGCTTTGTTTGATTCTGTAAATGAATCAATACGTACCCTATGTCTATGTGTGTCATTCATCCATGCACTAATTAATCCGACCTTTGTATCGCTCGTAAGTGTACTGTAACGCACAGAATGCTAACTTGGTCAAGTATTTAAGGCCCCATTAGGCAGAAACTGTCGTATGACTTGTGTTTTGCCTCAAGCGAAATGTCTCACGGTGCTTTGTGCTGTGAAACTCAGTTTGGGGTCCTCCTTTGTTGTATACGCGAGTTTAAGAAAACATAATTCCTTGCATAGCTGGGGAAATTAAGTTAATAAAATATTTTCTTATCATTTGAAATGCATGTTATTGACCATAATAGAAATTTCTTGTGTACGTAGATTTGGCTCAACCAAAGCTATAGCCACCTGTCACCTTCCTAGTTAACGACGTTTTCAAGTTCGAAACGAGGGAAATAAAATCCAATTGTGTATTCGATTTTTATTAAAACTGTGCTTTTCAATAGAAGGCTATGTATCATTAAGCAAGTACTAACGTCAATAAGACAATTAGTCAAGAATGATGACTATGTATTAGATACTCATCGCTTACGAAAATCACCTTTCTTTTGTCAGCAAGCAATTCCATAGCTATTTAATGAAGCCACTGATCTTGCAAATAGACTGGATGTAGCTTCCAATGTATTTGATGAGCCGTTATGAAACTAGATTGTTTTTGTTATGAGTTGCATGGGATTATTAATGGCTAGTAATAGGAATTATGAATAAATTATGATATGCACTCATGAAGATCCTGGTTTTACTCAAAATGCAACTTGCGATGTTCATATATCTAGCTATATTACCTGGATTACGGATCGAAAGATTTCTAGCTATGACCCGCATGCACTTTTAACCAGAAACTGTCAACTGTATCTTCAAACAACAAGCATTAATTTTGGGTATGGTATTTTCCCACACTGAAATTATTGTCGATTTCAAGTCACTTTCGAACTTGCCAATTACGTTGCTCCAAGTTCGGAAATTGGGCGCAAACTTCGCAACAAAGTTCACAAGTACACTTTCAATGTTTGAACTATTGTAAACAAATGGGTCTTGTCTAAAAGTACACACGAGTGACCACGAATGACCAGGAATGACCACGAGTGACCACGAGTGATTTCTGTGTTTAAAAGTCGTAAAATAATAACAAAGACTATTTTAAGGTGGCTCCATAGGGTTTTTGCATTATACTACACTTTTGTATCCAGAAAACTCCTGTTTCTTCACTTTATATGACACGAAGACGAAATTTATTGGACACATTGACTATGCTCTCCTGAACATTGCAATTTACTACTTTTGCACTGAAAGTCCGTTACCATGGTGACAGCGCGCTTAGGATAATTAAGCTCAAAATTTGTCTTTTTCCGGCCGTTTTAAAAATTTGTCCAATAAATTTTGTCTTCATGTTATGTAAAGTGAAGAAACAGGCGTTTTCTGGATACTATAGTGCAGTATAATGCAAAAACCTTAGGGAGCCACCTTAAAATAGTTTTTATTATTATTTCATGATTTTTAAACACAGAAATTACTTGTGGTCACTCGTGGTCACTCGTGGTCACTCGTGGTCACTCGTGGTCACTCGTGGTCACTCGTGGTCATTCGTGGTCACTCGTGGTCACTCGTGGTCACTCGTGGTCATTCGTGGTCACTCGTGTGTACTTTTAGACAAGATCAATGTTCATAGTTCAAGTGGGCTACCAAGAAGGTTTGTATTTCATTGAATTGGTTATTATTATTGAGTGTGAACATTTGTTTACAAACGAAGTTCAAACATTGAAATGAACTTGCGAACTTTGTTGTAAAGTTCGCGCCCAATTTCCGAACATATAGAAACGTAATTGGCACGTTCGCAACGAACTTGGGAACCGCGCGTTGAAAAGTGACTTGAAATCTACAATAACAAAGCAATTATATTTATATTTAGCGCATGTAAATTCCCATTGAACAAGGAACTTTTCACAAACATAAGTCTTCATAACATTCGGATTTATGAAATTGTAAGGAAAAATAATCTGAATTGGGATTCACTTTTATAAATCCAGGAAAAAATTTTCCCACTGAAAAACCGCTTACCATGTCAAAACATAGCGCGTCCTTAGCCCGGTTTTCACTATCAAAGACGATGTTTCTGTGATCACAGTTGGAAGTTTGCATATATATATATTAAATTCTAAGTTTTGAAGGATTTGTAAAGGTTCGTTTAAGGCCCATACAGACCGGACGCGATTCGGCAACGCGACGCGAATTTTCAATTTTCAATGACATTTTTAAAACTTCACTATTTTTCAATGTTTTTCAAATATTCGGAACCATTTAAGCAATTTTAGCTATTTGGTCTGCATATCTTGTAAAATTTTTATACGTTCACGGTTTTATTTGGTTTTAAAAACTGAAAATTCGCGTCGCGTTTTCGAATCGCGTTTGGTCTGTGTGGACCTTTAATTAAGGACCATTTTCTCCTTTTTGAGGATGTGAAGGAGTAGATCAGTTATAAAATAATGTTCCATGTTATGAAATCTGATAACAACATCATTAAGTAATCTACTCCTTCACATCCTCCAAAAGGAGAAAATCGCAACTAAAATCGCAGCAAAAATCGCCCGTGTAAACGGGCCTTTAAGGTCCAGACACACCGGACGCGATTCGAAAACGCGACGCGATTTTTTCGTTTTTGAAAGTTAATAAAACAACCAATGAGAGCAGATTTTAAAAGATATGTAGACCAAATAACTCAAAATGTTATAACGCTTCTAAATATTTGGAAAATTTAAACTAGGATCAAACTTATCGGTCAGTGAAAATCGAAAAATCGCGTCGCGTTGTCGAATCGCGTCCGGTGTGTCTGGGCCTTGAGACTTGCAATTTTTGCTGCGATTTTAGGTGCGATTTTCCTCTTCTGATAGATATGAACGAGTGGATAAGTTATGAATGTTCAGATGAAGGTACATGTACTCCGAACATTCGTAACTCATCTACTGATTCTACTCGTTCATCAGAAGGAAAAAATCGCAATAGAAATCGCAAGCAAAAATAACATCTCCTACAAAACTTAGCAAACTTTCAAAACCTAGTATTTACCTATGCAAAATTCCTACTGTGATCACAGGAACTTTGATAGTGTGTGAATCATCCCTCTTTTGTCATTCAAATTTATGCCACTTAAAATCTTAATTGACGTAGATCCAATATCGTGTTTACATTCTTGTCGTATTATCGCCATTGCGTCGTACAAATATACCGCGCGGCATAAACAATTTTAAAGTTGCGGTTAATCCCATAGAAGAAAAGTGTTGAAACTGGTTTACGGGTATGTGTTATAGAAATTCATGTAGCTTACGGCAAAATTAGAGGATGTATGAGTTTGTGACCTTTGAAAACTTTTGTGCTACTTTGGTATGCATAGCTTTGTAATCAGTCACATGCCATATCACAAGTTAGGCACAACAAACAGTCAAACGGCTGTTTATGAGAACTTTTTAGAAGTCTTAAGTTGTTTAAAGTGGAGTTAAGTAGCCGTAGAGAGGAGTAATGAACGGACAACATCAATTCTTTTCAAACTTGTTAACTTTCGTTTTCGCTGTTCAGTACGGGTTTTTGTCATAAATTGTCGATCTTGGATTACGGCCATTACGGAACTGTTTTATGATGTAATACCAGTTTGTTAAATGAAACCGCGGGCTTATGATGTATAGTAGTTTTAATATATGTTTATATTTGAAATACATGTGTGTAGCATAACTAGCATTAGCATCAGCTATTAGACGTAGTTGTTTGATGTTAAAATATTTTAAGATTGGTATTACATGTTACTTGGATCAGATTTGCCGACAGAGGAATAAATACCTATTGATATAGATTTTAGTTCTCTCGCTCTGATCATCGCGGGATGATGCCATCTGTTGCACGATGGTGCTTAGTGAGACCCGATCTAGCTATTAGATTATGATATATTTTTGAAATGAGGTGGTTATCAGCATATCCACTACTTTATTTTACGATCACTCATGCAAATCGCGAAGATCTACTTCTTCAGTTAGAGCTTCTTTTCATTTTTGATTTTTCAACACTACAACATGCACCTGACTGAATTCAACAACACCACAAACACCAGACGTTAGATCTTAGCTAAGACATACAGCTATTTCAATTAAGGTTGTCCACGAGCAGAGCGGAAAAGTCGAATACGAGCGAGAAAGGCTGCTGGGAATCGCTATGAAAATTCATTAATTTTGTTAGCGATTCCCAGCAGCATTTCGCGCTCGTATTCGACTTTTCCGCTTTGCTCGTGGACAACCTTAATTGAAATAGCTGTATATACAGATGTCGATGAACTAGAATGCACGAGTTCTGAAATATATCGCGTATACTCGAACCAACTAGACCTCTATACTCGTAGCTCAGTTGGTAGAGCATTGCTCGGAGTAAGTAACACCTGAGTTCAAGACCGCAACCACCAGACGTTAGTATAGTTGTTTTAGAGCTGTTCTACACGAAAGCATCAATATACTTACGTCAAACCCTTTTTGTTTTAGAGGTAACGTGTAAAAAATGAAGCTTGCCTTGCAGATCTATATTCTCGTCGTTTGGTGTTATGTTGGAGGTAAGATTTGTAGTCGTTTTGATCGAGCCTTTGGTAATTAGAAATATTGATATCACAAACCTTTATTGACCCAATACTAGTAGAGTCTATCCAGATGACCGACAATCGCCCATCCTCGTCCCCAGGGCCTCTCAAACTTGTCTATACGGTGCAGAAACTGCAGGAATTTTGTTTCTATATATTTTTGCATATTCTATGCAGATTTTTTTAAGTTCGGAGATTAGTCGAACTTTTATTTACGGTGCAGAAACTGTGGAGGAATTTTTTCTATATATTTCTGCATATTCCATGTAGTTGCAGGAGTTGTCTCTTGCATGAATGTTGGGAGTATCTGCCACCCAACCCCTACTCCAAGGATATCGAATGGTCCATTCCCCCTCCCCTTCCCTTCCCCTTCCCAGGATATCTAATGGTCCACCCCTAATACCTTATTCTTTGTTTGTGATGTTACTCTAAGTGTGCATCCACACGGGGCAAGCTGAAAAGTTTGCCTGACCAGGATGGGAATCGAACCGGCCGCGACCTTTTGTCAGACAACTTTTCAGCCCACTTTTCAGCCACCGTGGCCAAGCAAACTTTTCAGCTTGCCCCGTGTGGATGCACACTCAGAGCAACACCACAAACATCATATTCACCTGAGTACATAAACCAACACACACACACAATAAGTACCTTATTCTTTGTTTTCTTATTTTCTTTATTAGTCCAATGCCAGTTAAAGTGTAATCAATGTGTGGAAAGTGGAAGTGGCTGGGGCGATTGTGGAACGGAACAAACATGCGACAATACGCAAACGCGTTGCCTGGCTATGCGATGGGGAGCCAATCAGATTGCGAAGAAATCAAATACGTTCGACACGCGATGTGCGACTGCTGATGAGTGTTCAACCAATGGAATAAAGCAGCTATGTTCGGGTAACGATTGCGAGGCGAAATGTTGTCAAACTTCAAAATGTGATCCTTTCGCACAGGTGATGTTTACTTTATGATAAAATCTCCAACGGCGTGTGGCAATGTGTAGGTAGCGAGGATTCAAATGGACAATTCCCAGATAGACTAGTTTTTAAAACTAGGTTTCTTCCACGCTTGACTTTATATTTTTAGGCAAGGAGATTGCAAACAAATCACCACAGCTAGAAAGAACAAATACTAAAATGAGTAAAATTGCAAAGTTTGGTTGCGAAATGTTGTAAAATGCGGAAATTATATAGCCTTGCAAAGTTTGTCCATTTCTGTCTCAAATGTGGTAGCAATTTCCGCACGCAATACAAACGTATACAAAATTTGCGAGGCTATATTTTCCGCATTTTACAACATTTCGCAACCAAACTTTGCAATTTTACTAATTTTAGTATGTTCTTTCTAGCTGTGGTGAGTTATTTGCATCTCCTTGCCTAGTTTTAAAATTAGTCTATATAATGGGAATTGTCTAATACGAGCCCTATATACAAGATTGAACCATGGATAGTTAAAAAAAGTGTTTATATGATCCATGCTTAGACTACCTGAAAATCATACAAAAATATTTGCTTTTTTAAGCTTCCAGACGACGGGCCTTCGCTCGAAATGTCGAAAAATGTTTAAAATTTTTCAGATAGTTGAATCTTTTTTTTTTATATAAACATATTTATTTAATCTTAGCGTTTACCCAAGACAAGGTTCGCGCTACTCCTTGAAGTCCTTAAAGATGCTGTAAAGTCCGTTCTGCGCATATATTCTGCGCATCAACACATTCCATCAGTGGGGGGGGGAGCAACCTTTGGAATGTTGTTAATATTTCGCACCTTCCGAACTTTCTTGAATTGAATCTCTAGTCTGGATTCATTTACAAGCATATAGCGAACCGGAAGAGTGTTAAAAATTCAGTATAATATATATCTAATCGTATTTTACTGAGTTCAAAATGTAAATAAAGCGTTTGTTTACATTACGGACTTTACATCTACTTGAATACGTTTTGACTTCTCAAAGGCGCTTGAAAAGCCCTTGAAATTTACAGTTTAAAAAAAACTTCTTAAATACTCCTTGAGTTTCTTAAAATGTTATGATGTCATACTGTGCATATATAATAAGTTCTTTGTACGGCAAGATCTTATCATATTTGTAATTAAATACAACATATTCCTATTACTGATAATTGTTAATAATATCGATACGTGTTAAAGGGATATTGAAATAAAAATTAACTTATTTGAAAGAACTTTTAAAGTTGTATATGAAGATCCTTTACAACTTTTTCGTACCTTGCTTGGTTTTCGAAATATTTTGACCAAAAACAGTGTGCCTTCTTGGTATTATAATTGACGTAATTAACTAAGTTTTTGATGACGTCACAAGCAGGGTAAACCTGTTAAAATTTCTTCATGTGGGACTAAATTTCTTCGAAAAGTTTCTTAAAATGTTGTGAGTTAATTGAGTACTAAAAAGACTTCGGAAAATCGAGTTTCATATTGATAATGACATGTGGTTTGCAAGATAAAAATTTCGCTTTTTACCCTACTAATTGTGACGTGTGCATATCGAATGTATATCCAAGATGGCGGAATTGCACGCTGCTTTTGATCAAAATAAGTCGATTTATTTCGAAAACCAAGCAAGATAAGGAATGACTGTGTTGTAATTGAAGTAAATGTTTAGTTTAAGGGACCCTGTGAATGGGGCAATAAGCCCTGTAGGGTCACCAGTCATTTATGACAAAGCTAGTAAATAAATAAAATAAAAATAAATAAACTGTAAAAGAAGTTTATACATCATTTTAAATGTTCTTTCAAATAAGACAAACTTAATTGATATTGCCATATCGCTTTAAAATCAAAGGTTATTGAGTGAAAATCTTTCTATTTCCAGATTAAAATCATCCGGACAGACGATCGAGCATTCAATTGCTACGAATGTAGTCGCGAGTCTCTGGACTCGTGCACCTCTTCCGATCAGAGATGTGACGATGACCAAGACGCTTGTATATCATTCCTGATGGAGGGTGGCAACCACAATAAGGTTTATACGAAGCGATGTGCTCGAAAAAACGAGTGCACTCAAAGTGAACTGGATAGATTATGTGCGTTGGAAAAAGATCAGTCGAACAGGAAGGAATGCCGGGCTTCCTGTTGTTTTGACGAGATGTGCAACCAATGTTCCTTGAAGACGGTATCGATTCTCGTGATTGCTGGTGCTCTTCTGCTGACCATGTTTATGCTAAATTAACTTATAGTTTGGTTTTACTCGACCACCATTAGGCTATTATCTAAATGAAAAAATGCATGATGTAAATTGTTTTTATCATACAACATGTATATAATGGTCTTGAATTTGCTACACACGCAAAAATCTAACATCTTGTAACAAGTTTGTCAACAAGCCGTCAACAAGTTGTCTTCGCACTGCTTGTCACAAGTTGTCAACAAGTTTGGAACAAGCTGTTAACAATTTGTAATAACCTTGTTGATATTATCAGGCTTGTTGCAAGGTTGTTCCAACAAGTCCGATACAGTCATGATATTGGCAGTATTGTTACAACCTTGTGTCGTCAACCTTGTAACATTCTTGTTTATCGTGACTGTATCAGACTTAAGTTCTTTGAATGTTTGCATGGCGATAAAATATAATTGTTTTTGTTTGTGGAAACACCACGTAAATTTATTACTGCAAAGCTTTCGATCCGTAAGCCCGGATCTTCATCAGTGCTAATAATATGTGCATATAATATGTGCTAATAATATGTGTCATATTATTAGCACTGATGAAGATCCGGGCTTACGGATCGAAAGCTTTGCAGTAATAAATTTACGTGGTGTTTCCACAAACAAAAACAATTGTATCAGACTTGTTAGAACAACCTTGTGACAAATCTGATAATGCCATCAAGCTTGTTACAAGTTGTTAACAGCTTGTTCCAAACTTGTTACAACAACTGGGAACAAGCGGTGCGAAGACAACTTGTTGAGAGCTTGTGAACAGATTTGTAACAACTTGTTCGCAGACTTGTAACAACTTGTGCGTTTTTACGTGTGTAGCAAATAAATAGAATAGATTTATTCTCGTCACGTGCGTATTGTATTTTTGCAAAATCCATGCACCCAACAGCAATTCTCAAGTTACCCAATTGTTCAAGTCTATCCTAATGAAACATTGCCATTTGTTAGTTGGGCAAAAATACAATGCGCTCGTGACGATGAAGGGCCAGGCTTATTTCTGAATAAACCTAAACAAAACATGGATAATGAGTTACAATTCAAATGAGTTTCCAAATCATCTCTTCTATTATGTATGATGAAACCCATCCGTGGTTATGTCATATGCCATATGCAAACGAAACATTTGTTTCACAGTAGAAATCAACCGTTACTGTTGCGGTTAACTGTGATATCA